>VALG01007693.1:0-17311 GCA_009835305.1 Ipomoea purpurea | reverse complement strand
GTGCACTAAAACACTATGAACAAACACTGTCAATTGCCTAACTAATTAAAGAAAAAATAAAGGGAAATTGTATTTTTTCACATAAGTTTTCCTATAACATTTCTTTCCCATGATGTGATTAATTATTGGGTACATGAATTAATTATTAATACTTTTTATAAAATATAATAGTGCCAAGTCTGAGGAGAATTAAACTAATACAACGATAAAATTAAAGAGTTGCATGTACAACAGAAGTTTCAATAGCCGAAAGAAAAGAAACTCACATAATCCAAAAGGTCATGGTCGAGGGTGAGCATGTATTCGTACCTAAAAGTCATGAGTTTAATTTTTGCTAACACCCTCTCGATTTAGTCCATTTTAAACTTCTACGAATTTACACGCTCATGTATAATTTGCAGGCTTTACATAAAAAGTCGGATTTTATCAATACAAATATTACAACGTAAGCAAAAGAATTTTTTTTTTTACATGGTTTACAATTAGGAAACATAAAAAGTGTCATAATTCTTTTTTTAAAATGAAGTGTCATATTCAAACTTTAAAATTGTGATAATTAAGCAATGCTCATGTCATATCAAGTCGTTTTTATTGAAGGTCGATATGTATATCCATTTTAAGGATAGTAGTTTATATAAGCCATCATATCTGCCATGTTTTCACCTCAAAATTTCATGGTCAATTAATTAATATATTTAATTAATCAATAATCGGTGGATAAGTTTGACTTCTATTTTTTTAATTAGTGGAAAAGCTAAGGTTAAATATGTCCCAACTTTTAGGGACAATGTTATTGGAATACATCAACTTAAAAATATAGTACAATTAAATTTTGAACAATGTAACAAAGTGTTAATTTTGACAATTTGTGGAATTAGTCTTCAATATGACAATTTTAAATAGGAAAAAGTGTCAAATTGCCCCCTAAGTTAAGCGAATAGTGCAATTGAGTCCTAAGTAAAAAAAGGTTCATTTCAATCCCTAAACCTTAAAAAAGTTCAATTAGGTCCAAAGTTACCTGTTTAGCAGGTTAGTGTCTTTATTAATGGTGACATGTGTCTCTTTAAATTATTATTATTATTATTATTATTATTATTATTATTATTATTATTATATTATTATTTATATTTATATTATTATTTATTATATTATTATTATTATTATTTTAACTCTTCATACACCACCGGCGGTAAAGTGGCTGTACTCATTCAAGGACAGCCATGGCTTCCGGCGACAACCAACGGCTGTCAAAAATGATGGCCGTGGCTACCCGGCAGCCGTAGCTATCCTAAAAGACGGCCATGGCTATCTGAGATAGCATGGCCGTGTAAAAAAATTCAAAAATTTTGAATTTTTTTGACAACGACGCTGTCAAATATGATGGACATGGTGTGTCTGAGAGCCATGGCCATCTAAAAAAAATTCAAAAAATTTGATTTTTTCTTTTGACAGCCATGCTGTCTCATTAGACAGCCATTTTTGTCTTCATCCATATCAATATTTATTCAAGATTCACAGCACGGGGATAAATTTCACTGATAATAGAGAAGAGAAGGAGAAGCTTCACCTTCTAATGCTTAGCTCCGGCGGGAGAGCGGTGAGGAGAAGCTTCAGCTCCGGCACAACAGAACCGCCACCTTTCTCCTTAATGCTCATTTCTTGACGGACTGATAGAGATTTTGATTTTTTTTTTTTTTTTTTTACATAACGATGGGTGTCATGGCAGTAAAAAAAAAAAATTCAAAAGTTTTAATTTTTTTTTAGATGGCCATGGCTGTCTCAGACAGCCATGGCCGTATTTTAGGACAGCCATGGCTCTCCTGTATGAAGAATTTCTTTTAAAAATTAAAAAAAAATCTATAATAATAATAATAATAATAATATAATAATATAATATAATTAAAAGAGACACATGTCACCATTAGAAGACACTAACCTGCTAAACAGGTAACTTTGGACCTAATTGAACTTTTTTACAGGTTTAGGGGATTGAAATGGAGCTTTTTTCACTTAGGAGACTCAATTGCACTATCCGCTTGACTTAAGGGGCCAATTTGACACTTTTTCCTTTTAAATATTGACAAACGATAACAATCAGTACATTTGAATATGACTATATGAAAAAAGCTTGTTTATACATGAAATGCTACATCAATAAATATTTCGGTCAATTATTTGAAAATGTGACTAGAAATAATTAACTTATAATCTTGATCAAAATTTATTTTAATTATATAATTTTAAAAATTATTACATTTAATTCTCATCCAATAAAAAACATTCTCTCCACTAAAAGATGTTTGGTTCAGGAAATAAGTCAAGAATCAAATAACATTCTCGAAAATATAATAGACATATTCCATTGTTTACCTTAGTCATTTTATCATGGGAATAACATTCCTGAGAATAAGTTATTCCCTAATAATCATTCCTAGGGGCGCAAATTATGCTGTGCAACCGAAATACCGAATGCACCTTGCAAGGTGCATACGGTTGCAAAACGGCGCCGTTTTGGTTAAAAAAACGCGCGTCCACTTAAAGAAGAAATCAGGTTCAATTCCCGGCAATAGCATTTTTATATATCTAGAATTTCATAACTATATATCCAATTTCATAACTATATATCCACAGTGAATGAATGAAGTAAAATCACAATGAATGAATGAAGTAAAATCCACAATGAATGAAGGAAGGAAGTAAAAATCCACAATGAATGAACTAAATTTCCACAATATATGATTGAATAAATTTCACAAATATGATTGAACTAAATATCCACAATGAATGAACTAAATATCCATAATTCATAACTATATAACCACAATTTCATAACTATATATCCACAATTTCATAATTATATATCACAGTGAATGAATGAAGAAAAATCACAATGAATGAATGAAGTAAAAAATCACAATGAATGAACTAAATATCCACAATATATGATTGAACTAAATATCCACAATGAATGAACTAAATATCCATAAATTCATAACTATATATCCACAAATATATCCAGAAATTCATAACTATATATCCACAATAATGCTATTGCTAAGAGTCGAACCTGATTTTTTTTTTTTAAGTGGAACGCGCATTTTTAGTCAAAACGACGTCGTTTTGAACCGTATGCACCATGCGCATGGTACATTCGGTTGCACAGCATAACTATTGTCCTAGGGGACCCTGGTACTCACATGCTCTCGGAAATAGCTTTTGTACTACAATACCAAAAATACCCGGGACCCTGGTACCTGGTATTAACTATTCACATGCTTTCGGGAATAGCTTTTGTACTACATATATGCATGCTTTATATATGGCATTGAAACCAAGTTGGAATAGAAGAAAAGTTGCAATAAACCACACCAAAGATTAAAGATTACAAAACAAAGGCAAAAGGAAAATTTATTTTGGTCTCTACAAATTTTCCTGCACATGTTAATTAACTATGCAACAGTTTGATTGTATATATACCCTTTTAAGGGGAGAAGAAAAGTAAATTTTTAAACACTCGAAATCCAAAACTTCGAAAATTTTCTAGTCTAGCTGAATGTATACATACAAGGTGTCCAGCGCCGGTCCAAAGCTCAAAGATCGTATTGGATCTTCACCGGAACGTCAGAAACTGTCACTTTGTACTTTCAGCTCGTCTAAGCTTTCGCATTCTGCTTACTTGCGGCATGAAACTTTTTCCCGGCTTCAACAGCTTCTCTGTAGTCCACATAACAAGAAATCGTGTCAGATAATTTCTGGGTTCGATTTGATGACTAATCAAATGTTCAAATTGTCAAAGGCAACGTGTACATTAATAGGAATGTTAAATTTATTATGGACGCGGTTCTAAGAATACCTGAAAGCCGTGACAAGTTCCATGCTCTCGGGGTCAAGCTTGACGCCTTCATAGAACGCATTTGCTGCATCTTCAAACTTCTGCAATTCCCAAAAATTTAAAAACAAAGTTCAGAAAATCCACAAAAACAGTTTGCTGATAGTTAGATTGCACATTAATAGTTATATGCTCAACACACCCCCTCAAGTGTGCGGGCCAATTACTTTTTTGGGCTCTAGAGAACCATGACCTTTAACATGGCTCTAATACCAAATTGAAGCATGTGTTCCATCTCAACTAAAAGCCTGAGCTGATAGTTAGATTGCACATTAATGGTTATATGCTCAACAATTCGGGCATACCTGCATTAGACGTAGAGCCGCGCCTTCCCTATAGCAAGCCTTCGGCCAATCTGGTCTGATTGCTCGGCAGGCCTGGGCATCAGCTAAGGCTTGCTCGGCTTGTCCCAATCGGAACCAACAAAGACTTCTATTGGAAAGCAACGTTGCATCAGTTGGATCAAAATCAATCGCCTATGAACAATCGAAGCATATAGCAAATTAAACCTCACAACAATAAAGAAAAGACGGCATAAAAAAAACGCACTAGAAGCTAACAATACAAAAAAAGATACGAAAAAAACCTGTGTATACGCATCTACAGCCATTGCATAGTCCTTTCTTCCAAAAGCATCGTGCCCTCTAGCCTTTGCTTCAGCTGCTTTCTTCTTAGCCTCGGGCGAAACCTGGAAATTAATCATTTTCTTTGGAGATCATAGGCAAGGTAGATCGGAAAATTGTGCCACCCTTATTATTAAACAAGAATGACAAAGATGGAAAAAAGAACTATATTTGGACCTCGGGCAAATCTTTCTTGAGAAGGACGGGTTCCTTTGGCTTGTTTCCATCCTTCATAGCATTTGCTTCTTCCTGTACCAAAAATTCAGATATAATCAGAAATAAAATACTTTTTTATTGCCAAACAAAATGAAAAGTAATAAAATTAAATTACCAAACAGAAATTGAAAAAAAAAAATTAAAAAATTACCTGAGCTTTCTCGGTTTGAGATCGCATATATTCAATTAGTCCATCAACGTTCCATTCCGACACACCTTGAACTTGTGATGTTACGGGGAAAAGAAGTTCGACAGCCGCCCGATTACCTCTAGCAGCAGCAACCTGTATTGGCTTCAAGCCATCCTGAACGAATTTTGGCAATTCCATAAGATTCCAAACAATTTCTCGAATTACAATTAAAACTCTTGCAAATTATAATTACAAATTATAAACGTTTAATTCATTTCTGCAAGCAAATAGCAACACACTGATAAGAAGTAGAAACCCACACGAATATGAAGGAATTATTGTACGATTAAGTCAGTTTAAACGAAATTTCGATCAAAGAAGAAAACTACTTAGTAGAAGGTGCTATCAAGAACATGAGAACAAAGAGACTATAAACTGTTTTGCAGTTACCTCATCACTGGCATTAGGATCAGCTCCAGCTTGTAACAATGCCTTGATAATCTCCGGGCTACCATTATCAGCAGCAATGTGCAAAGCCGTTGCTCCACCTGCTGTGATATTCACATTAGCGCCAGCCTGTACAAAAAATAAGAAAAATAGAAGACCTTATATTAACAGATGGTCATTCTAAAAAAAAATACAACTTTAATTATTAAATAAAGTTATTTTTTTTGGGTGAGACCACGAGGTGTCCTGAGCAGGCCCTAATTGTGGGAGGCACCTTTAAGCCGTACCATACTCTGACTAATCCCCGTTCGCACCGGACCGGCCCAATTAAGGAGTAAAGCGCTGGCCAAATTGGTTTTTCCATACAAGAGGGGGATATTGAACTCCCGACCTCTCTTAAGGGACAAGAATGCACGGCCACTCACGCCAACCAAGCTGGTTAATTATTAAATAAAGTTCACTTCACATTTAGTACAATTTATGTGATTCTTATTGTATGGCAATTTCAATATTCATGACTCCCCGTGCAAAAGAATATAATAGGATGTAATAATCATAGCTCAAGCAAAGGATGCAAATTTCTTGATTTCATAAAAAAAAACTTAAATACCAATCATGGAAAATACGTAGATTAAAGAGTATAAGACAAGTTGGTCAGCATATACCCATGTTAAAATGGGTTTAAAAATTAAGAGGAAGAATACTAGAGAAAAATGTGTTTGACCTTTAATAACAGCTCCAGGCATTGCAACGAACCTGCTGCTACAGCTGACAGCAAAGGAGTGATATCATCCTCGGTTTCAGCATTAGGCTACAAAATGAAAAAAAAAAAAAAAAAAAAAACTTGAATTTCTTGAACTTCATCACGCAAAAAATTACCTAAATTTTGCCCCTCAACAATGAATTGAAAGTAAATATACGGAAGATATATTATGACATTGCTCACATTAGCATTGTGTTCTAGCAACAGCTTGACGGAATCTTGTTGGGCATGACCTGCAGCCCATATGAGCGGTGAACCAGCATCACTTTGCAAATCAACATATCACACCTTTGGAAAGAAAGGCTTTCATCAGCTCAATATCTCCTGCAATCCAAAAGGCAAAAAAAAAAAAAAATGATGATTCCACTTCATAGATTGACTTAACATATCTTGTATTTAGTTGTGTGGGCGAAACTTGTCCATGAATATTAGATGCATGATTCATTCTTAGTCCCAAAAAACAATTTAACGGAGTAAATTTCACTTTCGGGATGAAAAAATAGATGGAAACCAACCTAATCCACAAGCATGATGCAAAGCTGTTATCCCCATCTCACTGGCAATTGCGGGATCAGCTCCCTGCTGTAAAAGGTAATTGGCAGTTGCAGTATGACCTTGCCGAGCAGCATGAAGAAGAGGAGTTTCCCCTACAAAGCCATAAACTTTGGTGAATAACAAATCAAAGCAGTCAGGTATCTAGCAAATGTAAAGGAGAGTCAATTCTATAAAACACTATTTCCTACAGCTATCATATAAATAGCAGATTCAGAGGCACATAACAACTTATTCTAATGACATTACTAAAACTCTAAAATAGCACACACTTATTGAAACTCAAATCATATGGCACAGGAAAAATCACAAATCTGCATTGTAAATAGAGGAAAAGCTAGAAACAAAAGCTCCAAAGTACCATCTTCATCCTTGGTATTGACGTCAACCTTCAATTCCTCAACTAAGTACTTGCACATATCAGTCTGGCCCTCCCTAGCCGCAAAATGCAGAGCCCCTCTCTTGTTTGCATCCCTTAACATCTGCCACTGTCTGTACCAACCCCTTCCCATCATCAAGCTGTTTAGCCAACTCTGTTTAAATTAATTAAGTCTCAAATATTCATCATTATATTCAATTTTCCCAAGAAAAAGCATTAAGATTGAAGCTTTATCAGCTAAAACAGTGTACGAAATCAAATTTCGAACTTACTCTTGAAAAGATCTAGGTCCCCTGTCCGTGCAGCATTCAAGAACTTCTCAACCTTTTCCCTCACTGTTAAAAATTGAAACTTTAAATTGTTTTTCATACATACACAATATACATACCCAGCTACGTACATAAACATATATACCCAAAAATACAAAATAAAGAATAGCAGACCTGCAAGAGCATCGGAAGCATCGGGAGCCATTACGGTAGAGAATATGATCTATCCTGAGTTGCGAAGCAGAAGCTTATGTGTTCTAGTGTTCTAATGTTCTAGTTTCTAGAGGCTTCAACACAAGGAAGACGAGGGTTTTTGGGCTGACGGCTTGTGGGTTTTCTCCTTTTGTTTTTATATGTTTTTAATGGAATTTGAAATCATTTGATTTACACTTTTTTTTTTTGTTAGCAAATACCAATTTTGGTCCTACGAGTATTAACAAAATGACAATTTTAGTTTACATGTTTAATTCATATCAATGTTCATCCACGGTTATTATTTTAGTATCAATTTTAATCTACGACTATTATTTTAGTGCCAAAATTCATCATGTCGGTCACTCATTCGTTTAAGACATGTCAAAATTTAAAATTTTTAAGGGCGTTTTCGTCCGTTTCAATAAGATCCAGAATTGAGCATTAATAATGAGATTTAAGCCCTAAGATCGATCACAGTTCGCAGTCCTCATCCTGAGATTAAAAATGATGGGGGTGGTGCCTTCAGAGATGAAGAAGAGGGTGGAAGGGGATGGCGGTGGCCGCTTGTCGTTTTTTGTTTTTAATTTTTTTAAATTTTTTAATTTTTTTCAATTTTTAAAAAAATTATTTTAAAATTATTAAAAATACAACTCAACTGTCCGTAAGCAGGTAACCTGTTAACATTGATGAAAACATTGTTATCAGGTGAAATTGCACATTTTTTTTAGTGTTCAGTGGTTTAATTGCATTTTTTTTCCCGTTCAGTGGCCTAATTACATTTTCAGGTTACGTTCAGTGGTCAATTTGAACCTTATTCATTTTTTTAAATACCACATACGCATTGTGCGAATAATTCAATGCTCAATGTGTATTTTTTAAATTAGTGTTTCAGAACTTATTAAAGTATCATTCAGTATCCTGGTCAATATGCATGTGTTTTGTCTTCTTCATGGCCGACGACCGGTCGTCGATCACTTTTTTTTGCTTGAAATTTCGCTAGAGGGTGGCAGGAACCCGAATGACATGTGATGGCATATTATTAACTGATTTTTAGGCTTCATTGCATCAAAATAAATTCTTAATGAGTGTAATTGCACATTTTAAAAGTTTATGAGACTAATTCACTTTCCAGCTAAAGTTCGATAACATATTTAATCATTTTCTCAACACTGAAAAATATTATGTAGGTTAAATTATATAATATAAAATAATATTATAATACTTTTAAATTATTAAAGTTTGTTCATGAGACGAATTAGGTTTGAAGAATTCTAACTTGTGGTCTTCACCGCACAAATTGCAACCACGGTGAATAGGCCAACCCACATTGAGACCCTAATTAAAAGGCAATTATGTGAATCGAGATTAACCATGGGCAAGGGCAAGTTGGACCGGCTCATGCTTGAAGGGGGCTACCCTTACTATACCCTCACCAATCATTATTACAGCTATGTTGATTACAAATATAAAAAAAAAAAAATACATTATTTGAAAGTATATTATATCTTAGGGAAAATGGCACTTTTTCCCCCTAAGTTATATACTTATAGACTTTTTCCCCTCAAGTATTTATAAGCCACCATATAGCCCCCTCAGATTATTTTAAAAGTGGTGGGTTTTTTTCCCCCCCCGCTAATATATTAAATTGACCTTTCTACCCTTAAGTAAACATTTTATTTATTTTACTTCTCCAACAAATTATTGTTATATGTAGCGATGACCACGGTTTGGTTCGAACTGAACCGGACACTAGAGTAATCGAATTAAAAGTTTTCGGTTATGACTCAGATCTAAAACCCAATATTTTGATTTCATATTTATTAAATTTATGAATCAAAAACTGGACCCTATATGGAACGGTTCGCAGATTTTGAACCTGTCTTTATTTTAAAATTTATTTTTTTTCTTAAAGTAAAATTAACAAAAATGTATTTTATTTTTTCAGTTCAGAACATGAAACCGGCATTCCGGTTCGCGATTTTATTATAAACTCTAAATATCGCGTTTTGATCTAAATTGGATTTATTTTGGTTTGTTGCTATAGTATCTCTTTGGTTGAACAATTATAGTAATAATTTGTTAGAGAAGAAAAATAAATTAATATTTATTTAAATATTTATTTTAATAAATATGTACATTTAACATTTTAAGGAAAAAGAGCCACTTAAATAATTCAGGGGGAAAAGTGCTATAAGTATATAACTTAGGAGGAAAAAGTGTCATTTTCTATATCTTATTTTCATATTTCCCATTCCTTACCTTCATTTGAAATCTACTTTTTCAAAAAAATTCTTGCTATTTTGCATCTCGAATTGTATTTCCATGAAAGACATGTTTGTTAAGTTGAAAAATGAATCCTTCGAATCTTTGTTGCGTTGCGAAGTTGATAAATTCAGTATACTCAAACAGTGTATCCTTCAATTTATTTAAATATTGAAAGTACACTATTCAGTATTTTAAAATATACTATTTTTATGGTCCACACAACAAATTGCCACCCTCACTCGCCTCCTTATGTATATGGTATAGATTTACGTATATAATTAAGTAATGTACATATATGTTATTTAAAGATAAATTAGTTTAATTGGTATAATACATAATTTTTGTTCTAAAAGTCAAGAGGTCAATCTTATATAGGAGTATAAAAAACTCTCAAGTGCAAAGACACCTAAAAATGATCAGGCAGATTCGTTACCGGAACAGATTCGTTCACCGGAGTAAAAGGCATCTGTAGTGCTAACGATTAATCCGGAAGAGCATCTGTAGTGCTAACGATAATCCGGTTGCTCATGGACTAGTGGATTTCCCGCATGCCCATCCTCCGGTTGCATTTTTGTTTCTAATTCTAATTGTATTTTGATTTGTCACTGTGATTGTTTACAATCATTGCATAGAATATGTAGATGTGATCTTTATCCTTTGAACCATCCATTGAACACGATTATGTCATTTTTACAATCCCGAAATCATTTGTGCAATATATTTGGTATATACAATGTGCAATTCACTTCCCCAAAACTAAATTACAAAGTTGATGCTGTCACATCTAATTAATTAGGATGCATGAAAAAATAAAGATAGTCAATACATAAGCGAATATATAGATAATCTTAATGAGGGGAATCTATGCTGGTACCATTCGCTATACAATCAATTTCTCAACTCACTACCAATGGGGGCTACTCTCGGATGGTGCATTCACATTACAATGCAGCATTCTCATTGTAGTTTCATATGAAATTGAAATTGAATCGTCCTAACCATAAACCACTACAATGTATATATTTCGCTCAAAAATTAAGAGGTAAAACACTCTTTAATATGATAGAAAATTTTTCCAAAATGCAGTTTATAGTAGTCTTCATCATCATCATCTTCATCTTCGATCTCCTCTTTCCCAAAATATATGATCAGCTGCTGTACCTTTTTTCCAGCAAAAATTGTAACAAATTTTTAAAAAATGAATTGATCCTAGGTTTAAAGTTTCTTTTTTAGTAAAAAAAGATGAAAATATATCATTAACCTCTGTGAAAATCTCCATCCTCTCCATCCCTGTCGTCGTTATGTTGCTCTCGATCTATACAATGGCATTATCCCAGTCTTTCATCAATAGGACTGGCATCACAGAACATGCAACCGCTTGTGCCCATGCCTCAGCTTTATCTTAACATGTTCCGATTTTCACCTATTCATCAAATAAAATCGGACAGGCAACACAAAGAATCATGGTTCACCCATTCAGGACTAATCAAAATTTAATATGTAAAAGATGTGAATGTTGCAATAATGGAGTATCCCATTGTTATACCGTGGACCAGAATCCATCTTACATTATAGACCCTGGTTTAAAACAAAACTTATGTGTCCTGTTGTCTGTTGTTGATATATTCTGTACCAGTAGTCAATCATTTATGTATGTGACGGTAAATCAATTGAAAATGTTAACGTATATATACAATGATAACTACAAATAGATAAACTGTTATTTGCTGAAACATTTATTTGCGAAGATATGCTGTACCTACAAATTATATGTATGTAGTTAACATGCACAATCACATAATCATTTAAGATTAGATCAGAAATCATAATGCAAGATAGAGTTGGTCTATGGTATCTACCTGGGCTGCAGATCCTCCATGAATCTGAATCACTGCCGGGGCTACTCAAAGACGAGGACCTCCCTCCGGTGGACGAGGCTGAAGGCGACGGTAACATAGTGCCCTTGCTTCCGGCGTAGACACCGGACTGAAAGAATACTGGCGGTTGACGGCGAAATAGAGGTCCAGTGCCGGCAAGGTGTTGCATAGCCGCTGCCCTTCTTCCTCTTTGAATCCAAATCCAAGCTCTATGCACCCTTTAAGCTCGTTAAGGTCGTCGTCCGTCAAACACTCAGCATCGCTCTTCCTCCTCTCCTGATTAAGGATCTGCTGGCGGCGCCTCTCCCACGCGACGTCGCGTGGGGTCTCGCACATGGAGAGCTGCTTGGACAACTTCTTGCGGTTGCGCCAGAACGGCGGCGCGTGCTCCAGGCGTTGGATCTCTTCGTTCTCCGACTCCCATGAGGAGGAGGAGGGAGGAGAGAGGGTGTTTGTCTTTATTCATCTCAGCTGGCTCTCCCATGGTGGTAAGGAAATAGGAAAATGCGAGAAGATCGAGAATATGAGAGGGATGGATGTTTTATTGGAATACGACCGTGGCGGACACAGAAGAGCGCCGCCGCGGCCGGAAGAGGTGATGGGGGGTTTTATTTGAATGCGAATGAAAATATAGTATTGATAGGTGTTGTTAGAATGAGTTGTATTGAAATAGTATAGGGTTATAGGAACGGCACCGGCCGCGACGAGGTGGTGCAGCATGCCAGTGAAAGGCTTTAAAGATGAAATATAATAGAAGGTTGAGGACGCCATGGAATTGCGGGACCCTTATTTTCGGATCGCCATGCACCAAAACCTACTCCGCCCTCCTTTTAATTTACTAATTATCTCCTCCATACATTTAATTTCTTAGTTTTTTTTTTTTTTACTAAATATCAATTGCTTTTAATATAAATGAATTAATTTAGTCTTTTTTATTTTTTTACAAATTTATTCATTTAATTGTCTAATTCTCTTCCACTAATTGGAGATCAATTTTCGTTTGTACGTAGAACTTTATTAAAAAAAAAGGTTAATCAATGATTTAGTCCCTCAATTATTAGCGAATTGTCAATCTAGTCACTCAATCACTTATTCATCGATTTAGCCCTGAAATTAATTATTATTTAATCGATTTATCCCCTTCGACCAAATTACCGGCCAAAGTAGGTCACCTAAGCTGAGTTCTTGTTGTGAGGACGTGATTACGGTCGAAATTTGGCCACCGTGACAAAAATTGATAAAAATTACATATGTCAAGATACTAAATTAATATTTTTGAAAGTCAAGTGTTACAATTAACACAAGTTCAATAGTTAGGGGAGCAATAGTTGAAGGGGTACTTATATATATATATAATATGTAATATATATATATAATATATATAATATATATATTATATATATATATATATATAAAAGCGTTAGGTGAGAACAGATGCCCATTGAGAGGAATGAGAACCAATCACAGCCGTCCACTATTTAGATCTTAAGATCATATGTAATTAAAAGAAAAAAGACGCGTGTCATTTTTGTAAATAAACTCAAATTTTAGTGCAAATAACATGTGTTAAAAGTGCAAGTATGCAAGTAAAATCACTTAAAAATGTAATCATTTCAATTAATAGTGTAAGTAATTTACCTTTTTTTTTTTTTCACATTGGTGCACCTAATGATAACGTCTTTCAAATTGATTCACTTAATAATTAATAATGTTTGGTGCAACTAATGATAACGTTAGGTGCACTTAATTTGATGATCGGTGTACATTATTGTTGCACTTTTAATAAATTTACTTACACTTAGGTTATTACTCTATGAAACATTACTTGCACTTTTAATTAACAATTTACTTAGGTGCACTCTATCGAAGTTCAATTATTTACGAAAAGGTCACTTGTTTTTTTTTTAATAGTGTTTCTGATCCGTTAAATCTGGATAGATAGGATTGCTGCAATGAGTTCTCATTCCTTTCCTGGGCATGTGGTTCTCACATGATCTGTATCCTATGTATGTATACAGTATATATGTATGTATTGGATCATATGCGAACAAATCCTTATTAAGAGAAACTAAGAACTAATCTCCGACTTACATATAAAAAATTGGACGAATCAAATAAGATTTTAAAAAATGTGGTGTCATTTTCGTAGTTATCACCAACTTTATTATGCAAACTTGAACACTTAAATGTTTTAAATGTTACTGCTAACATTGCTGCCAGGTCTTCTCAAGAGAACACTACTTGGTCCAGACCACCACTCAGAACTCACAAGCTCAACGTTGATGCGACTCTTGATCATAGCAATCACAAGATGGGTTTTCTGGTTTTTGTCTTTCGCGATTCTACAGGCAACCTTATTGCAGCGAGGTGCCTCCCTTGGTGTAGCGCTATAAACCAGCAGAGGCAGAAGCCATTGGAATCCGGGAGGTCTTGAAGTGGATTAAAGATCAACATAATTGACAACATTCAAGTGGAGAGGTATTGTCTTCAGGCTATTAACAACATTCATCATTCTTATGTTTTCCTATTTCATACTATTGATTCATATTCCTGATGATATTAGCGGGACATACATAGACTTGTATTTCGCAAACGTAGCTTTTTGTTTGATAACATCGGTCTTACGATACGGAAAGGGTTTGACCCTCGCCATAGTGAAGGGACACCTTGTCGAGTTGTGTCTAACCCTGTTGTGCAGGAACTTGTCTTTCTTATCGGGTTCCGTCCGATTCGCTCACGTTTTGAGCTTTGGATCTCTGCTGATTAGATGAAAATTATTCTCGTTTTCAAAAAAAAAAAAATGTTTTAGCACATACTAAGTGTGATTTTTATAACGATACTGAATTAGCAGTTTGCGTAACATACTAAATATGCATTTGTGAACAATTCTTCACACATGGGATGATGTTCCAAATGAGACCCTGCGAATTGTAAATGAACTTACCAACAATTCTTGCATGACTGATGGATGCGCAAAATTCATAGTGCGTAGGGCTGTTGAAATTAGTTTATGCGCATTCGATGTTAGGTTTTCAACGTTGTCACCCCTAAAGAGTGTATTCTCATTGATGCATAAATAATACCATATACTATTATATATATATATAATATACTATTATATATATATAGTTTATGAGTGTAGGATCATATGATAACATTGTGTTCTAAATTGAGAACGTGAAGAACACATCGATTGCTCGCTCTAAACTTTTTTAATGGTCATAGATTAATTCAAGTGTGTGTCAAAACGCGCATTAAATGTGTCAAACCATACTAAATCGCGTTCGACAACTTCGAATCTAATCGTAGACCATTTAAAAGTATAGTTAGAATGATGCACAACATGAATGTGTTCTCCCGTTTGCAATTCTAAAGCACATGGTTTTTCTCACTTGGAACTCTACCTCCCCGTTCCTACTGTTATAGTATTTTTATAATGACAAAGCTAAAAGAAAACCAGCCAACTGTTATGATGTCACTACAATAGGTAATACAGCATCATATTTTGACAAATATCAGATCTAAGAGAGAAATAAGGATGGCAAGTATAATTAATATTGATATATGAGAGAAAAAAAAATGAGATAGAACTGGATCATCCAAGAAGACCCTCCCGATTACGAAATAGGTACTGGCATCTACAGACAGCAAAAGGATACCTTGTTCTTGATGTGGCATTTTAGAATAAAATACTACATGCTACGCAGACAACTTTTATAATTTTTTGTAAAACCTTTTAATTGTCAATATTTTTTTAAAATTCTCATTTTATTTTTTTCCACCAATTACTTCAAACCCAATTTAAATCGACTGGTATTGGTGTACTTCTTAATACACCTCACTAGAAAATGGATCTCAATTAAGATTAAATTCTCAAGGATCTAGAATATTGATACAAATCTCGTCAGAAGTCATTTTATTGTGTTCTATTTTTAGTATATCATTGGTTTATCAACCGCTAAAAGAAAACTTTAATTTAAAAAAATGTGAAATCTATATGATCGAATAGTTCATTGCAGGTATTGTGAGTAGCATCACTATAAGCTTAAAAAGTCAGTATAGAGCAGTACTTATCGGATAAATAAGACTATTCGATATTTTCTATTAATTTTTTTTCAAAAGTGACCCTTTCGTTTAGTATCCTTCTATTGGTATAGGTGAAATCAAACTGAGGACAATGCCAATGCAAATGATACCCGTCAATATTGTTATCCACATATAATTAAACAATAAAAACAAAAAATATAATCAATTTGCTTTTAAATTCAATTGATTTAATTTATCGCGAACTAATCCATAAAGTTGGAAGTTAAAAGACCGGCATCAAAAATATACATAATGTTTTTAAAGAAGAAATAAATTCATGGTGTAGCCAATTTATCAGTCAACTGTGGAAATTTAAGAGAACAACCAAAAAAAATGACTGTTTTCTCAATAATAAAATTGTATTATGATAATCTTGATATTTAGTGTCTAAAATAAATATATATTAAAAAATATTAAATAAAAATCAAATGCATCAGAATCCAATAATTTTTAACCAAATTTTATTGTTGCCAACTAAAAAAGTGATAAAATCCAAAACCTGGTTCTGCAACATAACAAGACCCACAAGAAAAACTTGAAAGACTTCCTAGCCTTGATATTATACATATTATAGGTACGTACCTTATATACTATTTATAGCTATGTTATATATAACCCTGCTAAATCAAAACAAGTTCTTATATTACATACAATCAATTTTTTAAATCAACAAAGCAGTGTGTCATGAAAATTACAGCATAAAGCCAAATTATTTAAAGTCAGGTATTATTGCACCGTCTTTATAATATAAAGATTAGAACCAGATCAAAAAACGAAGTTATAACATGATCTCTCATTAATTCATGAAAGAACATCATATTACAACAACAGTCCTTGTTAGTTAAACTTCTTAGAAAATTTCAATTATAATACGATTATTAATAGAACGAACATATAACATTATTAATAGAACTGTCACATATGAGAAACATGATTTACAATCTCTTGTGTCACCCTAACCAAGCACGTTTTTTCATGTATAGGTCGCACAAAGATTTTCATACTTCAAAATATGAGAGGCTCAGAGAAGAATTATTATTTGAAAAAGGCTAAAAACTATTTACAATTAAGATAGTCCCCTTTTACAAACCATGAAATTTATAAAATTAAAAAAAAGATTTGCCCCACCACCCCTTTATTACCTTAAATATCTTTAGAAGAGCTAATATTTAATTTATTACATAATCTTCTGCTCATGATAAGAAAGGAGGGAGAGAGATGCACCAAAGGTGCAAGAAAAATAATTGACATAAAGACCAAAAAACCTTTTTAACATCCTCCATATCTTTTTAGATTGAAAGTAATTCCAAATAGAATACTAACTAATATATCAAAAAGCACTTTTTAAGAAGAAATAAGACGAAATGTAGGGAATGTCCAATCAACTGCAAGCAGACCTAGCCAAACTTCCAAGAAGTAGTCAGGAGTCTAATTGAAAAATCGCAGATCTTCTAGAATCAACTTTAAAAAATTCATTTTCTTTCACCACCACCCCACAGGGACTAAGTCCCACCAGCTTTTTTTTCTTTAATTTACAGAAGAAGGGGGTATAACCCTAATTTACGAACCTTATTGCCTACACTACAGGCTCGACAAACCTAGGCACCTCCCACATACAGG
>VALG01007690.1:0-18317 GCA_009835305.1 Ipomoea purpurea | reverse complement strand
TTTGGAATGTTGGTCATAATATGTTTAAATGTAATTCCTAGAATGTTAGGGTTTTATAACGACTTTAATAAGTGAGGGATTAAAAATATTTTTGGTACACCATACCTTAGCTCTCAATTCAGCACAAAAGATCCCACCGTTAACAGAAGATTGGACGGTGGTGATTTCAAGTCCAAGCTCTTTAAGCATCTGCATGACATCCAAGATTAAGCCTTGCCTGTAAGTGCATCGCAGCTCCACCAGTGCATCACTCTCGATGATAAGAACACTTCCACTTTGAACCACCGCGTCCTCCTCCGTGTTATTCTCCGGCCGGCCGCCTCTCTCCGCCGTCCTTCGTCCCCCTCTTATTCAGCGCCTGGACCCATGTGATGAGTTCTGGAAGGCCCCACTTTTCTGGGATGGATTCTTTCGTGTAACCCCGCCGGTAATCGACTGCGGTCAACCTCCGTCGGCGCCTCCAGCTCCTGGATTCTCCGGCGCAACTGCTTGACGTACTCAATGGGTCGCCGAGAATGGAGGCCTTGTCCATTTTTCGTCACGAAAGGTCTACGGAGCGACCTGAGGATAATGAACCGCTCGTTGAGCTTCTCCCGGCGGCGGCGCTCCGCCAGGACGTGGTTGACGTTGGGCTCTTCTTTGGGGTCGCCTTGCAGAGCTTAGACACAGAATAGTAGCAAGCGCCGTCTCCGCCGTTAGAGTTCTTTGCATGGAGAAACGGGACGTTGAGAAGGGTGTATTTGAGGACCCACTGGGCGGAGCGGTGGCTGGAACAGGTGGAAGCTGGCGGCGGGTGGCCACCTGAGAAGCGGAGCTGGCGGAGTGGACCACGTAGTCTGCGGCGCAACGGTGGTTGAGAAGTCGGACCACTGCCCACATTGATGTCGGAGGATGCTCGATATTGTTTCGGAGTAATGCGTATCCTCTTGTGGAAATTCCTCCAACATAGGGGCTCCTGTGCAAAACATTTAATATTACTTTATTTAATGCATAATTAATATTTCATTATCCAATTCCCATCTCCAAATTATAAATATTTAAAGAAATAACAATACTATAAACTATCAAATAATTTAAGTCCTTTATTAGTGTGAAGTTTTGTCAGTGGCACTGTTTAGTAAAATGGTTAGTTTATCAGAAAATTTGATTTATTTAATCACTATTAACTGTTTGACTCGGTTAAGCAATATGAGTGTTTGATTAATTAACTTTTTATAACAACTTATTGTTTTAAAATGTTAAAATTTAAAAAAAAAAAAAAATTTGATCAACTTTTTGAAAAAATCATTTTTGTAGCTAATAGTTATTACTAAACACTTTTTCACAATAAGCTACCAAATAAGCTAATAAGCTAATGGAGGAAATTTCAATTTTGGTCTATAACTATAGGGTTGTTAATTTCAGTCACTGACTTTGAAAAATGTTTAATTTAGTACCTTAACTATGTAACTTTTGTCAATTTTGGTTACTCCAGTCAAATTGCAGGTCAAATTTTGCCGGAATTTTAATTGTTAACATGATGAAGGTATTTTGGTCATTTCACATCTCTTTCTTTTTCCGAAGCGATCCATCCCTTCCTCCCCCGTTTTCCGTGAATGCAATGAACTAGATGATGAGAAAGGAGGCTTGATGATATTAAAGGATATGGTTTACACAGGAGATAAGAACGTCGAAACGGGAGATAAAGGATAGCTTGTCAGAGAAGAAGAAAGAAGGGCGTGAAAACGATCAAAAATACCCATTATTTTAAACTATTAAATTTTCCGCGATTTCAGTTTGTACCGGGATGTGACTAAAATTACAAAAATTGAATAGTTAAGGTACTAAATTGACACTTTTTAAAAGTTAAGGGACTGAAATTAACAAGGACCCATATAATCATTATGATCAAATTAAAAATCTCAAGTTTAATACTACAACTAGTCAACCACAAGCAAACAGGCTAATAAGCTATCAACTAATAGTATTTTAGCAAAACTCAAATACTTGATATTAACTAAGAAAGGACAATAGATAAAGAGAAATAGAGTATTATAACCTTGATGATTTTAGATAAGAAAGTAGGGTTTTGCATTTGGGGAAGAAGATGAAAATCTGAATCCAAGTCGTCGTGGAGGCATCGTCGGCGGCGTTCCCACCCGAATACTCTCCGACATGTCAAACTGCATCAGCTCGCTAGCCCCCACGTTCGTTTCCGCCACCACAGCGTTAATGTGCTCCTCCCCTCCGCCGCCGGCATAACATTGGTCGCCGGTTTGGTGGTTCTTAGGGCCCACGTCAGCATCCGACTCCAAACTCTTCTTCTTCATCTTCATCTTCTTCTTCCTCTCCTTCCTCCTCCTCGTCTTCCTCTTCCTCCTCGCTTCCTCTTCGGCTCGGACTTGACGGTGGTGGTGGTGGTGGGTGGTGGCCGGAAGCCATGGCCGGGGAATGTAATTGTTGAGACGGCGGCTCCGATGAGGAGGCTCAGATAATGCAGGCTTTGGATATGATGATGGTGTTGGGGCTCCATAAAATGGTTCTTGATATGTTGGATGAACTCATAGTCTTCTTTAACCTACATTAAAACCCTCAAATATAAACCTTCAATTTACCAGAAAGTCTACAATTGAAACATGTGCTCTATCTCAACTAATTTTTTTTGACAATGAGAATTGAAACATATGCTCTATCTTAACTAAATACTTTTTGACCGTCCATAAGTAAACCCTTTGACATGTGGTTGGCTAGATATATAAAATTAAAACATTTGCTCCATTTAACTAAAAAGCCCAAGACAATAATTAGATTATCTATTTATGTTTTATATTATAACGGGCTCAAATTGGGAGAATCAACAGCCAGACCAACGTGACTGGGGTTTCCCGGCAATGTTAGTTATACTTTGTATATACTTATAGATATAAAATTATAGAGATATGTACCCTTTCTGTTGTTCCCAGTTCAACCACGCCATCCATTAGAGGAATGCAAACGACAGTCTGCACGAAAACATCGTACATAAACAATCTACGTACCGTAAAAAGGATGAAAGTTAAGGTTTAATTTGCATGCATGCATATACGTAGGAAATGATATACCTGTATTCGAGCACTCTATTGCGTATCGGAGTAGCATTTACCACGGTTCAAGTACCAAAGAAACACCAAAAATAATCAAAATTAATCACAATAAAAACATATATATCTAAGTCAAATAATCATATTATTATTAAAAGGGTTTTGGTCAATTGTTCATTATTTAGGTTTATGAACAAGGGGTTTGGTTCATTTATATTGTTCATTATTTAGGTTTGTGTGTGTGTAGAGATAAATTGTACTAGCAAAGAGATCAGAAGAACTGAGGGTGTTAGCAAAAATTGAATTAATGACTTTATGGTATGAGATGTTATGTTCTACCTACTCGATTATCCCTTTTGGTGGTATAGCTTACTATCAGCTAATTAATTAGATTGTGTGATACCTTAGCGAGAATTGCTCGGGAAAAGATTTTGCTTTCGACCTCATTTGCACCGGTGAGCCATATATGTTGTCGTTTTGCATAGCCTTGCCGGGTAACCTGCATATATATTAAGTAAACTTCGAATTGGTAAGGGCTAAACTGAAAAAAATATTGACAAAAATTAAATTATGTCTTTTTAATATAAGAATAGGCCTTATTTACTGGACCATCATTTCGGACGAATTTACACTTTCTTAAATCTTGTAGTGGTAGGCTATGCAGCTTTTACTTTAATTAAATTTTCATCTTATTTATGTCACAACCAACCTAGTCCCCCCCTTTCTTCATATAGTAAACTTTGGATTTCTCAAGTTCCCTAATCAATGATCTCCAACCCCTAAAACAGCATTTTGAATCTTACAATATTAATGTCTCCGATAACTACATATCTCATCAAATTAACATCCAAATCTTAGGTCTAGGTCTTCGATATTATTAAGTTGAATATCTAGTGAATATATACATGATATTTGTTACGTGGGCTGAATTTAGTAGACTCAAGGATATAGTGAATTGAATAAGTAATTTAGTTGCGAATTGAATGTAACTATACATATATATAAATATATATATATATATATATATAGTATATATTTATATATGTATATATAGTTTCACTAAAGATAATATCTACTGGTCCCCCATTGTTATGCTCCCAGACACGGTTGGCTATCCAGCTAATAGAAAGTAGCATTTGAACCAAAAGCTATCCTTTTCATAGAGAATAATATAATTTAATCTATTGAGCTTGTCCACAGTAAATTCTAAATTTTCAAGTTTGTAATAATTATACAAGAGAATCATATTCTCAGATCATGCCCTAATATTTTGATTCTCACTTTTTAAATGATTGTTAGCTGATTGGTTAGTGAGTTTGATGACTAGTTGATAACATTAATTAGCTGATTGTAGAAAATATTTGGTAAATTAGCTGATAGCCGATAGATGTTTACATAAGTTGATTGGAAAAACTGTTTTGAGCAGATTTTTGAATTTTAACATTATTTTAGAGTAATAATCTGTTACAAAAAGCTAATTAATCAAACACTCATATTGATTGTTTAACCAAGGCAAACAGCTAATAGTGGTAAAATAAATCAAAATTAACTGTTAAGCTAACTATATATATTACCAAATAGGGCATGTTTGCATTTGATCATACTCCTAGTGAGTGGTAATTGAAGTTAGGTATTCTCTTTTGGGTGTTTTTAGGGTTTTCAATGTTGAATATGGTGATTAATCCCTCGCTGAATTGTATGCATCTCTTTTGGGTGGGACGGGGAAGTATGAAGAAACCAAAATTGAAGAATTGAAATAAATGCAGTGTTAATATACGTACCCGACGGCAGATGGAAAAGAGAAGGAGATGCACATGAGGTAGAACACTCGGACTCCGTCAAGTCCTCCGGCGACAAGGCGGCGGAGGGGCGTCGTGCCGGCTGCTGGCCGCCGCCGTTTGATTCTTCGGCGGTGGCGGAGAGGGACTCGTAAAGCTCCTTAATCTGCAGACTTCTATGGAGGGAAGCCTCTTCCGCACTAACCTCCGTCCCCTGCACCGTCTTCCTCGTCTTTATCGCTCGTTATAATACCCATCGCTCCACACCAACATCCTACGCCACAAATTCACATAAATTAACAGTTTTCATCAAATAAACAACAATATATATATATATATATATATATATATATATATATATATATATATATATATATATATATAATATATATATATATAATATATATATATTATATATATATTAATAATTATAATATTTTTATATACCCATTGTGTGGACAAAGCTTCCAGAAAAGACTGTAAGTCCAGTGAACAGATTGAACTGCAGTTTGCAGCAAGCTTTGCAGGTGGGCGGCGCCGCCAGGGTTTTCCGCCATTACTGTAGACGAAGCGGAGGAGGAGGAGGAGGAGGTGATGCATGCATGGCGGATCGGATCTCCGGTGGAATCTCGATCTGTAAAGAGATTTAATTTGGCTGAGGATATGATGATGATGAATTGAAGATGGAAAGATGTAGACAGAGTGGATTACATATGAAAGAGTTACGTTGAAGGAGAGGGCAGTGAAGTAGATGAGAGGGTTAAGGTTTGGTGAATCGAATTTATTTGTCGGGGAGTTACGTTGGATCTTGACTGGTTGGTGTCAACCGGTCGGGTATAGGGACTATGGAAAGACACGACAAAAGAGGGGAATTCAAGATTGGGTTTTTGTCCTTGCCTTTATGTGTCCCACGTGTATCATATTACTATCGTGAGTTCTGTTACACGTATTCTCAAATCTTACTTTTTTATTTTACTCTAATTAATTTTAACATTCATAGCCACTACACGCAAAAACTGTTAGGAGAAGTAAATCGCAAGTTGTCTCATTAGTCTTCAAATCTTCATCCCTTGTCTGTACACTTTGTGCACAAAGGATTTTCATCTGATCTGTCAAGAGTTGAGTATGTCTATTTTTTTTAGTACTATTAATTCTATTACAATGTAATATTTGTTCTATACTTTCTTTATATGTTGCAGTCCAAAGAGTCAATACCCCATCACCGGAGTTCGATCATGTGACCTTAGGAGAGCTCCAGAGGTATCATATGAGTACAAAGTTTTAGCAGTATGACTATTTTTTGTTCCTATAGCTTTTTATTTTTTATTTTTAAACAAGAAAACCCATTGTTATTATTTGAGAATGTATATTGGGTAAATTTTATAATGTGTAATAAACTCAAACCACACTGCAGAAGTAAACTACACTAAGAAGATTATATTTTGTGCGACAAGCTCGACTAAGAAAGTTTTGACAAAAATCAAATTTGTGATCTTTAAGTATTCTCTCTAACTACTAAATGAAAAATTAAACAAACACGGTTATTTCAGAAAGGGTGACTTATTGAATAAAATATAATTCTCGTACTTAAAATTAAAGCTATGTGTAACTACAAAATTTTCTCTTCTCCAGCCTCCACCCAAAAATATCTTAAAATGCATTTTATTTCTCAAAAATTATATTTGTCATTGTCGAAGCCTAAAGATTGAATCTGCAGACAGCAACTTTACGTAGTTTGTACTTGTTTTTGTTCACAAAAAAGTAATGATTTTGATGCAAGAACACGTGATTGATGCATTAGCTGGAATCGTAATTACTCAATTCCGATTCACAAATAATTATTATTTTTTATACATTAAATAATAATAGTTTGATTTTCAGTGAATTATGAATTCTTAAATATATAAGCTACATTCAATAATGTTAACCAACTTTATAAAAGTTGAATTATAAATATAGATTGTGACTACTCTGATCTCGACTCTTTCCTACTCTTCTCATTCTTCTTATATCATCTACCATTCTATTGCCTAATTAGTCCAACATACACCAACCTACCCATATATATAAAATGTTAAAATGATAATTGGTAAGAATATGCAGACTAATCTTATCTGTCTATTTACTATTTAGGATAGTCAAATGTTAAAAATTAATAAAAAATGGGGAAAATTGTGATAAGTTTCTGTAACTACAATAGTGCATTTGAAAACGCCTAATTGATAGTACATACATTGATAACTAATAGTTATGCACGGGTAGTTACCCGCTGATGCAGTTTCAAGTTTTACCCATACTAGGAAGATCCCTGACTAAGAGGGTGTTGGCAAGAACTAAACTCGTAACTTTCAAGTATAAGAATCATATTTCACTCACTTAGTCCCTCATAGGGGCATAATATATGATATATTAAAGTTTTAAGAAATAAAGTCTTGAATTTTATAGTGTAATTTTGTTAATCGTGTGTCAATTGATACAATAGTGTTGCTATAATGACACTAGTGTGTGTGGAAAATAAAATTAAAAAATATAGCCCATGCAATAACGTATATTGTCAAATGAATTTGAAGTATAATTAAAATGATACTTCAATATTATTACTATAATGAATTGAAATTAGTGTCTGTTGAAAATGAAATTTAAAAACATAGCCTATACAATAACATATATTGTCAAATGATACTGAAAGTGTAATTAAAATGATACTTCAACGTCAAACTATAATGAAACTAATGTGTATGACAAATGAAACTAAAAAAAAAATAGAGCTCATGCAATTACGTATATTGTCAAATGAACCTAAAGTATAATTAGAATTGGAGTGATACTTTATCGTTACTATAATGAAACTAGTGTGTGTGGAAAATAAAACTAAAAAGCAAAGCTCATACAATAATATATATACATTGTCAAATAAAACTAAAGTATAATTAAAATTTGATTACGATGTCGTTTCTACTTCATGATCTACGCTGCTACATGGACCATGGTCAACATTAAAATTTACCCAATTGATAGAGTGGGAATGAAAGCATATTTTGGGCCATATAGTCACATTAGGCTATTAAAACTTGGAATATATCATTGTGTTGTGGGCCTGGTCCACAATCGAGAGCCTATCCACTGGATCAGGAACGTTATGCTGTGAGCAGTGTACTTTAAAGGTGGACCACAGTTTCATATTCATAAATTTTTATACTTAGATTCATAATTTCTATACTGTAAATTCATAAATTTATACTTTAGATTCATAATTTCTAAACTGTAGGTTCATAATTTAAATATAATAGATTCATAATTTCTATACAATAGATTCACAATATCTATACGGTAGAATTCATAATATCTGTACTGTAAATTCATAATTTTTAAACTGTATAGTTATCAATTATGAACATATAGTTCTCTAATTTGTAAAACAGAGTTCAACAATTAGAATTTTAAAGTATAAATTTTATGATATACAGTATAAAAATTATGAATATGGAACCGTACCTACCTTGCAAGGTGGGCACGTACTCACATCATAATTTGCCCTGGAATCATCACTCTAGGTTGATTTTTTCCATACATGCTCATCTTATACCAAGTAACTTACTAACTTAATAGAGATTTATCTATTCTAAGGGATATATGCGAAATTATACATATGAGTGGACGTCTGTTCTGTTCGATTTAGTGATACCCGAATTTTATTTTGAGTAAACAAAACAACTAGCCTTGAGGCTTTATTCCTAGGAGTTGTTTACTCGCTGATTTTTGTAATGCTTTATGTCTTGTACTTTTTTTTTTATTATTAATTTTTAATGAGAATCATGCATATTTCACCCATATGATAATCTTTTCTAGGGCATAGCTAATTACTTTGGATTTGTTAAAAGGTGTTGGCTCACGTAGAGATAGTTTGAGATGAAATCGGGGAGTTGATCTAAACACATGTTCATGCAGTAACACTCTTTAAAAAGTTATCATCAAATGAAATTTGACGACCCATAAAGATAAGTTGAAACTATATATTTTATGATTTTTATCTTTGCTTAAAAATAGATACATAACTAAAAAATAAATAAAAAAAAAATAGATACATAACTATTAGCCAAAGTGTTGGAGACAGATACCTAATTATTGGAATTTGTATCTGAAATGCAACTGATATGACATATGTTGTGGCGCTGCATGTTTGTCACTTGATATACAAGAAATTAAATTGTTTAGTGGTCTCGCCACTATACATTATCTCTCTCTCTTTGCTCTATCATTTTATAATATTACACAATGTGCCTTTAATGGAATAATATGTTACTTTTTTTTTTTTTTTAGTACTACTGACTCTATTCAATACAATCATCTGTTCATAATTGCTTTAATAACCAATGTTGAAAACATTGCTAGGCGTCTGGGGACCGCCTAGAGCGCCTAAGCGGGCGCCTAAGGCTCCTAGGAGGCCGACCGCCTAGCGCTTAGGCGTTGATTAATCGGCGCCTAGGCGCGATTTTTGCAACAATGTTCATAACCTACTGAAATACAAAGAGTCAATATCACCTCCACATAGACTCGAATCCACAACCTCTCATATGAGAAAGCAACTTGGTGTTACTAGACCACAAGATCCTTGGCTCGAATATGTTACCTATTCTTCATAAATATATTTCCTTATACTTCCCTGATGTAGTGGATTACCCTTTTTTTCTTCAACTATTGGGCATTGATCAATTGATCTCCGCGTCCTGCCAGTTCAAAAGCCGGCTAATGGGGTATTCCTGCGTATGAACCATTAGATTTTGATTAGGAACAGAAACTGACAGCGTCGCTCCTTGATCAGCGGGGAGGAGCATAAAAAACGGAAGGGGGTCTTGACGTTAGAACTTGAAATGAACAACTATAGATCTTTGCAGAACCTTTCTTTTCGCCTCAATGCAGGCAAGATTATATTCGTCTTCCGTTTGACTGGAACAGATTCACACTCGGACTGACCGATGACATTTCTTCCTTTCTCCTGAAGTTGTCGGAATTATTCGTAATAAGCTAAAGTCGTCTTCTTGTTGTTGTTGAATGTGAAGTTGTGATCGGCTTAGCATCACTTGATACGAACGACCTCTATTTTTTCGCCGGACCGATCGGTTGGGTTCCCACCTTGCTGTACCGAGGGAAGCCGTGAAGTGGTAAGAGCAGATAGATCCTATCCCAAACTCTATTATCAAAGAAATAAGGAAACGAGCGACAATTTGGCACAAGTCTCCATGATACGATCAAGCGCCACTATGCTAAAAGTTATAATTAGTAATGAATACACAATTTTATTTCATAACTTGCTAGTTTGAACCCGTGACTTGTTCTGATATTAATTGTCAGATCAAACATTTACCTATGTCAAAAGTTATAGCTAGTAGCAAATATATAATTTTATTTCCTTATTTTATGTAGCAGTTAACACCATGTTTCACGATGAAATATTGGACTTAATTTCCTAAGCCTCAGGCCAACACCATGTTTCCACAATATTTATACTCTTTATAATTATATTATCCTCTTTTTTCTTAGACCATTAACTAAGTATTTTGAGTAAGCCCTAACTACATAAAACACTTTTAATATATGTGGCAAATTATTATGTGGATTATAAAAAATTACATTTTTAATATACTAAAAATATATTATTTAATATGGAATAGTATACAAAATAATGTACTTTTAAAACTCAAATAATATACTTTATGTATACAAATAATATATAATTTTTTATTTATGGCCCAACAATAATGATTGATATTCAAACTAGTCCTCGTTGGTATTATTGGACTGACCCAATTATATTATCCTCATTGATATCACTAACAAAAACAAATATTTAATCAAACCAAACATCATAGGCAAAAACTTCCGATCCTATTCTTATCATCATTCGTTATCAAAAACTTAATTAGCTCGCACGTTCTAGAATACTGCCGATCAAAAATCTTAATTGAATATTGCGTCATAGAAAAGTCAGCAAAGCAATCTCCCCAGCTTTATGGCTTTAGAAAAATAAAAATAAAAATTGAGTGACAAAAGAAAGCTATAATCACTATTCGAGAATATGCTTAAGTAAACATATTGTGCTAGCTTGTGTAATAGTATATAAACTACCACGTACACAAAAGACGTAAATGACACTAAAAAGATTTTGGTTCTGTTTGGTAAATGGTTGTTAGCTGATTGGGTTGATTAGAGTGTATAACCAGTAGATAATATTAGCTAATTGTAGGAAGGTGTTTGGTAAATTAGTTGTTAGCTATTTGGTCTAATTTTTTTTCTCAAAAAGCTAATTGAAAAAACTGCTTTGAATTTTAACATTTTGAAATTGTTTTTTAATCAAGTCTAACAATTAATAGACATCAAATAAATCAAAATTTGTTGATAGGCTAATATTTTACCAAACAAGCTCTTATGCGACAGATTCAATCGTGAGTATATTAATAAGAATCAAACTCATGACAATTCTGATACGAGAATCATGTTCCACTTACTCAGTCACATGTTCTAATCATTGGAAGAACGTCATTACACCTGGAAAGTGGAAATATATATATATATATATATATACCAAAAAATGGTGCATGCGAAAACAATCATCATCCATCCATATATCCATGCTGGACGTGTAAACGCACTAATCCACAAACAAACACTCA
Organism: Ipomoea purpurea; assembly: GCA_009835305.1. Classification (NCBI taxonomy): domain Eukaryota; kingdom Viridiplantae; phylum Streptophyta; class Magnoliopsida; order Solanales; family Convolvulaceae; genus Ipomoea; species Ipomoea purpurea. The sequence continues at coordinate 6,809 of VALG01007690.1, read as the reverse complement.
ACCAAATAAACCTAATTTTAGTATTATGTCAAGACAGCTTACATCGTTTTCACTGTTACGTACTATGCTACTTTAATTATCAGACCAATATCGATACTTTTGGTACGTGCAGTACGGTAAAGTTGACGTGAACGAACTTCATCTAATCTAATTAACAACTTTCAACTTTCTTCTTTGTTCATCAATCTATGTGTAACAAAAAGGGGGAAAAAGAAAACACTTTCAATTGTTTCCGGATCAAAAGTTAGGCTCAAAATTAATTAGCTAAATGTACATCATTCAATTCGTTAGTACCGCTCATATGACCCTTTTTTTTTTGACAAGGAAAATAATCCCGCTCTTGTATAATTGTTCGCAAACTGTACCTGAAAAGTAAATCGCATTAGAAAGATTTTATATGACAGGCTCAACCAAGAGGATATATATATATTAATAAGTGAAAGGTGAAGGATGATTTTAATAAAGACAATTACACATAAACTCAAAGTGGGTGACACTGCACTGCAAAGTGGAATATAATTATTTATAATAAAATATACCTTACCACACAAATGAAAGAGTTTCGATCCATAATGACCATGATATTTAATAGAAGTCTACGTAAGACCAAATTCCTTTTTTTTTTTTTTTTTTTTTTTTTTTTTTTTTTTGTCTTTGGCGTGTCATATCCGTGTGAGAATGTTAAATCAAAAATAAAAATTGTAATTAAAATATAAAAAATTGCATAGATAATTATAAACTAGACCTAACTTTATGCCGTACCAAATCTTCACTAATTAGTAGTTGGCGTATGGCATGCCGTATAATGGACAGTACGGAAAGTAGTGCAGGAGAATGTTGTGACCACGACACAATGACACGTGTTTGATAATGGAGTGGACGAATTATAATTTTAGTACCGATCACGTGTTTAATTTTTATTAATATTCTTTGGCTTGAGATTTACTTAATTAATGTACACTATCGGATAATGATTTCCTCACTAACAAAATATATGAATTAATTAGAGTTAAGACTTCATTGTTAAGGGTGTTCCATTCTTGAACCTTGTCTAAGATGATTATATTGTTGGTGAAAGTTGACTATTTGTGTGATCAAATTAAAGTAATTAAGCTCACACATAAGGTTTCACATGTTTAAAGCAAAAATGGCGTGGATTGATACTAGTGCCTTATGTTATAAAAAATATATTTATTTGAACATTATAATTTAATTTTGTAACATTTGTAACAGCTATGTAATTATTTACCTTATTGCATATCCTTATTTAGTATATATATAATATATATATATATATATATATATATTCTTGTTTTGGAATGAAGAGATAGAGTGGATCGGAACACTTTCAAATTTCTTATTCTATATTTCTTTCATTATTTCTTTGTAATTTTCTTTTTTCTTGATCTATCTTGTTAGAGCTAACAGACAGTTGAATTTTAACACGAGTTTCAAGTAAATTAGTCATTTAAAAAAAAATTATGTTTATAATACTTTACAATATTGAATCATGTTTATACAAATAAGATTATTGGTGGATTTGATAAAATCGTCATACCATGAATTTCTTCATATAAATAAATTGATAGGATTAGCAATAGATTAAAGAGGATTAGTGCAATGATAGCTCTAGGGAAATATGGGGATTTGGTGCGTGGGTGGGTGGTGTGGGGGTGGGCAGGTAAAAAAGTTTATTAGTACAAAAACCGTACTTATATATTAAATGGGCGGAAAAACACTTTGGTTATATTAAAGATACAAATTAATTAATTACTATTGCAATGGTTCAAGCAAGTTTGATTGTATATCATTTTTCAATTATAGTGGTTCCAACTCTCCACTACAATCTTTTTATTCTTAAGAAATCTCACAATTACTATTCGAAAGTATACTATGATAAAACTAATTTGTGATTCTAGTCAGCTTAGCATGTTGATTGACCATACCTTATCGGCTCAAACTGAACAGGCCAACCATACAACTCCGATATGAAATCAAATTTGGAACAACTTAAGAGTTATCAAGTCAACTGCAAATTAACTTGGTTGGGATTGTCTTATGTTTTGTTTGAATTAATTAAAATAATAATTCTTTTCAAAAAATGAAAAGCACTAGAGGATATCATGAAGAATATCTGAAAATAATTTTTTGGACATTGAAATATAAGTCAAAGTGAATAACTTGATAGTTTGGCTCATTGAAATATAAGTCAAAGTGTATACTTTATATAGTTTGGCTCACCAGCACTTTATATGTTAGAGAGTTAATATTTTTTTATTATTATTAAATATTTAGATGTGGCAAACTCAAATAATATAATCAAGTATGAGTGTTGCTGATATGTTGAGACGATATTTATCAATCACTTATATCGATATACTAAAAATAATTATTAGTAGTATATGAGGAATTTTATTTTCTTAACATCTCCTATCATGTAAATTGGTGGAGGATTTAGCCAAATCAATACCTAATCCATACCTCACTAGCTTTTTTTGTCCCGTGATTTTAGCAAAGGTTATGAACTTATTTTGAGTTGGTAGACCAGTTGAGCTATATCTCGGGACAAAAGATATATTAATTTTATCGTTTTACAATTGGACCCAACTTCTATTTTTAATATTTAAATAGATAAATGTAAGTTAAATGGGAGTTCACAAGTTCGCAAGGTTTTCCTACATCACCCATTGTTCATTTGTTGCCGGATGGTACTCTTTTAATGGCTGAAATCATGGCATGGAAGGAGGCTTTAACGTGGCAGAGGATGGCTGAAACCATGGCATGCAAGGAGGTTTTAACGTGACATGCAAGGAGATTTTAACGTGTAGAGAGGGAAGGTTGAAATCATAGCGTGCAAGGAGACTTTAATAACGTGCTGAAGGATGGCTAAAATCATGACGTTGCAAGGAGGCTTTGAGGGATTGCCGACTTTCCTCCATCAAGCTATTCACGGACTGCATCAACTTGCGAGCGAATATGTTATTAATGCATGAGATGCGTTCATACATGGTTATCACCCATGGATGATTGCAAGATTTTAATGCACTCTTTGTTTTTTGTTCTGTTCTTTCTGTTGCTACGTCAGTTAATGTTATTGTTCATTCATTGACTAAGTAAGTCTCGAGTCAGACAAATTTGATGTATTAAGATTCTATTTCCCTAGCTCCGTTGCATATATATACATTAATCAAATTAATTTACAACTTCTTTCTTTCAAAAAGAGAAAAAAAAAAAAAAAAAAGTCGAAGAAAATTAGCCAATATCTACTCACAATTATAATCACAATATTATTCTTCATTTTATTAGTCAATCCGAAAACCCACTAACCACGGCACTAGCAAACGCCGACACTTAACATGGAAAAACACAATAAATAAATAAAAATTATACTTTATAGTTTATATATGGCAGAGGGCAGTCTATATGTTGTGGTCAGAGCTGCATGAATCATATATAATATGATTTCGCTTTAATAATATATAGGACATGTTTAAAGTGAAAATAATATCCTAGGTAAAATTATATGGAGTACCTTTATCATTTATCTAAGTTAATTAATGGTGAAAATTAATTTAAAAAAATTGAAAGTTAAGGATGCACAGTAGTATATTCTTCCAAAAAGGCCAAAGCCCCTTCACTGGCCGTAACCTGGCAATATAAGACCCAGATAAAATAAACAAGACACAAACCGGAGCAAGCAAAAGACTAACGGTTAGTTTTAGCCGGTGCGGCTAGCAGCTGTCCCAGGTGTTAACGGTCTGACCGTTAGAGGATCGTTATTTTCGTTGCTTAACGGTGGTAACCGTTAACACCTAACCTAGTCTAGACACCCGTGTTTAACCCGTTAATTTTAATTGCATGTTAACCATTAACACGAACCCGTTTACCAGAGACCTGTTGTAACCCGTAAGACCATTCATTTCATTTGATGTGAGAACGGATTAGTTGAGATTACAAAAGACTGAACACTATGTGAACGCGATGACTAGAGGACAGATGTTTGTTACATGTTGAGCCATAAGTCCTAACACAATATGGTTCAATTTTATCAAAAGTACTCTTGACTCCTTTCAATTATGAATTTGTTGGTATTTATGCTTAATCTATGTATGAATGTTTGATTGAAGTTACTTTAGTTTGTTTTATGATTGAATTGGTAGGATTTTCTTTGTACTTGTATAGAACTAACTTAAATTTATAGTGTTTTTTCTAGAATATACGCTCAATACGAATGGTAGCGGTTTAAACGAGTTTCGGTTCAATATCGTGTCAACACGACTTGAAGCCTTTAACAAAAGCGTGTCTATCGTAGTTCAACCGTTGTGAAACCAGTAAACATGAATCCGTTTCGTCTGTGTTGAAATTTAAACCCACTTAACAGTAAGCTGTCCGTTTTCGATGTTTAAGCTATGAGGTTCGTATCGGTTGATCGGTGTCAGGCCGTTAAGCAGGACACGGTATACACGAATTGCCAAGGTCGTAACTTGCCGCTGGTGATAAGTTTATCCGTGGTCATTTTTATGCCCTTTTGGTTCAGCGGAAGATAGGCGGTGGAATTTATGGGGGACATACTTCGCCTAGTAAGTAGGCCTGATTACTCTGTTTGGCTAACCATCTTCTATTAACAGGAATGAATATTCAGTAATAGGCCTATTACTGCAAATGACGGTAATAGTTTTACTAGGGCCCTGTATAGCTATTACTGAGACGCTCAGGAATAGATTTTTAGAATCTATTTCCTTTTTCTACCTTTCTTTAACTTATTTGTCCGATATATATAAACTTTATCTTATTGATCACTACCGTTGTCGCAACATATCACCACTGCACATACCAACACCACCATCGTCGTCGCCGGCCCCACCACCACACCGCCTCCCCCCCACACTGCGACTGCACCCATCACCATACCACCCACCCCACACCCCACCACTACCTCCCACATTCGCCATCGCGCCGCGCCCGCCACCCCACACACCACACCAGAACTGCCACCAAAACACCACTGCCACAACTGGCGCGGGCCTCATCACCCACTCCACAAACCGTCACCTATGCACACCACGCCACGCCCAAACACTCGACTGCCAGCACCACCATACCACCCTATCACTACTAGCACCAGCACACACCATCGCCGCCACCGCCACTGCTGCCTCCGCCGCCCACCAGAACCCAACCAGCTACACCACCGCCCCACCACACCCTCAACTGTCGACCCCCAGCCAGCCACCCTACAACCGTCACGTCGCCACCACCCCACCCACATGTCACCACGCATCTACCACCCCAGCACCCAGCGCACGCAGCCGCTTGCCGCACCTCACCACCCGCCACCCACCATCGCCACACTGCCACCACCACCGATGGCCACAACACCACACTGCCATCAACCTGTCACGTCGCTGCCACCGACCGCAACCCAACACTGCCACTGCACCACAGTACCACTACCACAAAACCAGCTGCACCACCGCCGCCCACCACTCACAGCCCGCCACCACCATCACCACCGGCCGGCCACCTCCAGACGCCACCACTTACGACTGTTTATGATAAGGGGTATTATGTCTTTAAAACTATATTTCCTTTCTATTCGCTTAAGTCACAAACCACTGTTAGTATATCTCCGTAAGTGCTATGTCTTCATCGACACCAACAATATGAATACGATTGCGCTATCTGATCTATTCCTTGCCTATTTCCATTCCTTCATGGAATAGCAGTTCACCTATTACTCTAAAAACATTCCGGTGAACAAAACAGACGTAACAGTTTGCACCTCTCAATGACAGTTGGAGCTACCTATGCGGGCGTGCACAATAGTATTAATTTTACATTATAGACCGCCGCGAGGTGTGTTACGAAAATCTAAGGATTGGACGTTGGCATGAGCTTGTAGTGTGCTTTGTTTTGTATGCTCAGAGTCTGAGCTACAATTACGCTGGCCTAGAGCCTAGAAGTCTTTTTAGAAGCCAATCGGCTTTAAGATATGTACGGTCATTAAGGAAATGCTTCCAAAGTCAGCAGGTTGATGCTTATGAGGGCTATTTAAAAGAGTCTGCAGATGATTAAGTCGTTTTACAAAGCCGTTCGAATAAGTATTTATAGAATAATGTTAGAGCGACCAACGAGTACGCCGTAGTAAATACAAAGACTTAAAGTATAATAATTAATAAGTATGATCCCCACAATAGAAATAATAATAGTATTACAAAGCAGGGGTTATAAATAAAATAAAAAAGCGTTTACACCTTCAACATGCTTTTAAATTGTTTTAGATGAAGAATTCAATATTTGACTATTTGGTTGCTCGACCTATATAATCTCGATAATAGTTACAATACACTGTGACTATAGCATTTAGGTCGGTGACGACTTCAAGGTGTTAGAAATATGTTAGGACGCGCCGGTAGAGCAAATTGAGTAGACCAGATAAGCAACGATAGGGTGTCGGTAGTAAATAGATGACAATCGCAATGTTTATAGTTGAAATCACGAGATTTAAGAATGCATTTGGTCAAGAGGTAGTAGGGTGTAGGGTTCTGCGAGGTCAGCAATTGGGATAGGTAGTAAATTGGGAATTGATATTGTACTAACATAGGTGACGTGAATTGATAATAGATGGAATACAGATAGATAAGATTAGGATAAGATAATATGATCAATAATTCATTATTGAATAATAAGATTGCTAACACCGAATTAATGGCTATTAAGATGCTATTTGGAACAGGCGCGTTTATCAGTGTAATTGCAAAATAGCATGAGTATACTGCTGGGTGACATGAAAATATGCTGTGCTATTA
>VALG01007689.1:0-12167 GCA_009835305.1 Ipomoea purpurea | reverse complement strand
AATCGGAAATCTCGGATCGGGACTCTGCCGGACTTGCTATGCTTCGATCAACAAATCCGTATTTGTTTAACTTCGAGAGCAATTTCATCGATCTACTCCACGTTACGTAATTAACTTCTGACAAAGGAGGAGAGACGAGCACGAGGTTAGGATCTCCATCACATGTAAGTACATAGGATCATGAACCTCATCCACGAGCTGAACCAGGGCTAGAGTTCATCGGAATGCGATCGGACGACGTAGCCTGCTCACCACCGTTCTCATCACCGGTTTCATCTCCGCCGTGATGGCCGCGCGTAGCTCCGGTAACGCTCTGATACCATGTTTGAGAGACCTCAGGAATTAGAAGAAAAAACAGTATGTGTTCCATGAAAGAAGGTGAAGAGAGTTCATGTGATTACAAAGCTGAAGGAGAAAAAAAAAGAATATGCTTACTTAACTACATCTTACATCTCATAGGCTATATAGACAAGCCGTTATAACCGTCAAGGGAAAGGTAAAAAGACCAATAGCCCCTGACTTATTAAGCTGACTAATAAAAGATAAGCAGAAGCAGAAATAAGCTGGACTGAGTTGCTGCAAGCTGCTGCATTAGTTGAGATGTTTTAGATGATTGAAGGTGATTGAGTTGTGCATTACTTCATCAATTTAAAATAATTTTCAGGTGGTCGAAAATTCAGAATATCCAGTAGTAAATGTAATCAAAAATGTTGTTTGATCTATTTCATCATATATACAATATTTGTGGTAAAATATTTATGGATAGTGATGGTTTTACATATGCGGGCCCTTCGTACGAGTTAAAGAAACATTATTCTCCCTTGATTAAAGTATTGCTCCGAATTTTACTTAAAATAATGATTCTACATATCCTAACCAATTTTATTACACACACGCCGCAATTATTTAAACGATTTATCAAGATGTCATGCATGATCAATCAATGAATATAACTATAATTATATATATGTTATATATAATATATATCTATGTTACACAGGTGCTGGAGTGTAGTGGAGTGACAATATCTATCTACAAGTGCTAGTGTAGTGGAATGACAATAACCACTACAGGTGTTGGATTGTAGTATAATGGAGCGACAACACATTGTTTTTTAAAGTCTACTAAGGGGTCGAGGTCCAAGGGCAATGCTCTTAGGCAGTACAATATGTTAAAATTATCAAAAATATGATGCTTATAACCCTAAATGGAGATGATTACGTACAATTAATAAAAAGAACTTATTTCACTCCGGTGATGTATGCACCCTGTGAAACCACATAAATCTTGTGTTTATGTTCTTCTTTCATTTATGTCTTTATTTTTAATTTTCTGATTCTTTTTTCCTCAACACTATAATAATTTAGCTTATTATACTATATTTTTAATTATTATAATAATAATAAAAAACAATAATAAATAATAATAATAAAATATAATAATAATATTAAAATAATAATAATAATAATAATAATAACATGAAAAAGACTTTTGATCAACTATATGTACAAAAATATGATTATTGGTTATACATTGGGACAACTCTAACAGAGTTGATGACTATTAGCTTAGTAACATAAAGTTACAATTCTATTTTGGTTTATCTTCTTAGGTCCTTCACTACCTTAATTTGAGACGATGAATTATAATTATAAGCATTTGGCTTTCTTGATTTGCAAAGGGAATCAACTAAAGGTTTTCCATAAATCAAAGTACGTAAATGGTGTTGATAGGGTTATGGGGACCAGATTTGCACCAGTTCACATACAACATTTTCTTGTAATTATGGATTAAATCAAACAGCAGATTATTCATCATATTTAGAGTGTAAACACCTATTCATATCAACTTTCACCAATCCAAATGGCAGTCAGGTTCCACACTCATATATCAACCACAAGATAATTATGTCACGTTTTTTCGACCATTTCATGGGACATTGCCCCAGAAGATGATCTGTTTTTTTTTTTTCTTTTTGACAGCAGGCAGGGCTAGGCTGACATGTCAAGTGAATTTCCATGTGGCCTCCCAGGAGTTGCTATCTTCATCCAGACTTGTCTTATTCTCTCCACACATGCCAGCATGGTGTGAGTGTGACCAATTATGCGCTCTTGTTCTCCTTCCCTTATTATTATTTATTATTGTCTCTAATCCACCATTGTATTTGTAGCTCCTCTACAAACCATTTCCCAGTTTCTGTACAACATGGAAGAGAATATTAATTGCCATTGTTTCTCAGATATCTTGTATGTGTGTATTGGATCAGGAAGATAGCAAAGTGATGGAGGTTATGATGTATGCTCTGCAGCCTCCCTGGAGGGCGACTGATGACGACTGATGGCGGCTATTGATTATTGCTCCAAGCTGCATGGAAAATTGTGTGTTTTGGCTGCACATTGTCACAAATCTTTGTGTGGTTATTTTCGATTTTATTTACCCATCGATTTTCTTATTAATTTGATTTTCTTGTAGTGAATAGTTCTAATATATATATGTAGTTCAGTGAGGAGGATAACAAGAATTGAGAGACTTGGGTACAAGCTAAAATGTAGTGTATGTATTCAGGATAGCCAGTGGAAGTACTTTATTGGTTTAGTAATATTCACATGCAATACATATAAGCCAGTCTTTCTGTCATTAGTTGAAAAGTTCTGATGTTGTTCTGTTGATGCCATATAAGTTATTGTCACTTTTGAATTAAAGTTGAAACTTATGTTGTTTTCCAATTCCTAATGCAGACCAAATGATGGCCAAATTATACCATGTAATAAGATCCATCTTACATTGTAAACTATGATTTAAATGACATTTAAATTATGTATATATATGTAAAATATGTTAACTGCAGCACACACATAATATGTAATTAATATATTATTATATATGCATATAATGCATTTAGCATATTATGTGTTTATAGTTAATATATTATGTACATATTTAATTTATTTTATAAGCACATAATTTAATTATTAACTGAAAGTATATAATATGTTTAAATGCATAATTTTTTGTTCAATCAAGATCTACAATACAAATGAAATATTGGTCCTTATGTTACAATGGAATGACATACCTATGCATTGTCTAAAGAATGAGAATAAATCAGGCCGCCATTTATAATGGCTAAAAAGAAATTGATTGATACCAAGCATCATATTAAGAAACATCAAATTGTATCAAAAGAAGTCCAGGTGAATGAAACATAATTTTCGTATTAAAATATTACGAGTTCAATTTTTGTGAATATCTTTTCAGTCATCCCGTTGAATAGGGTACGTATTCATAATACGATTTACCTCTCCTGTGTAGTTTGTGGTCTTATGAGCTATTATACAAAAGTATAATTTATCATGTACAATCATCTGATATGGCAAAAAATTTCCTTATCTAATGCATGCCCTTTAATTTGGTAATGCTTAAAGGTTTTTCTCGTCATAAAAAAAAAAAACATTATCATATTGTATATCAATACTAAGGATTTTGCATTGTGGTTCACTTATACTAAGTTGCTCTCCTATGTGAAAGGCCGGTGATAAGTTCAAGCCCTTGATGGAGGCGATTATGGTAACATTTGATGTAGTAGTCCTTTATATCAATACTTAGTCCTGATATACAATTATATATAGGAAAATTGTAAAAAATGCTATCTATAATATGTCAATTATCAATGTTACCCATGAATTATGAGTGGTGTAAATGTTGCCCCTCAATTATCAAAATTGGTGCACATATAGCCCTCTCATAAGGACTTGTGTTTCCGCAATGTTGTCCATCGATGTTACTTCGAATCGAGGGAGGGAAAAAACAAATAAATTACATACTTACTCCGACTTAACGGTGTTGTACACTAACGGGGAACCACATGTCCGTTACGAGAGGGGCTATATGTGCCACCGTTTTGATGATTGAGGGGCAATATTTACACCCCACTCATAAACAACAAAAGCAACATAGATTCCTCAATATTCGTCCTGAGCATGTGTAGAGGGATCGGAGCAACATTCGGGTCTCTAATTTTTTAGGCTCAATTTTTATTATTAATTTAAAACTTATATGTAATATATTTTTTAAAGGGAGGATTTAATATTTTAATCAATATCCCTACAGCCTTACACCTTATCCCATTATGCGTACTGATAATTTAATAATTAATATATTTTGTTTAATATAATTAAAAAGTTATTATTTGATATTTTAATAATATCTGTTTCCTATTAATGTTAATAGCTTTATGCAAACCTACAAAGTAATCCAAGTGAGTTGTTTTCTAAACAGTACTATTTCATATAAAATATTATTGAATTCTCATTATTATTATTTTTTGATTGATTAGGAAATCGCAATTATTACCCAAATGTGATACACTGAATTGTGAAATTCTTTACTTGGCGACCTAAACAGTGTATACTTTTCATTTTGAATTTTTGAATCAAAATTTTTGTCCCATTTTTATCATTGTTCTTTTCCTTATAACACGATTGCACCTACAAGTAAAGTTTAACTCTTACGGATAACTCAAAGTTAAGCTTACGACTCTTGCATAAAACTTAAAATTAACCTTACCAGTTGCGTTAACACTAATTAACTTACCAACTGTTGCAAGTTGGCGAGTTCTTTATTTTATCATCTTTGATGTTTCTCTTCACATTTAATCACAATTAGAGCAGTTAAAATGCTATAAAAATCAATCAAAATAACACCTTCACCATATCCTCACAAAAAACAAAACCCAAGAGGCCCAAGATCTCAAAGTCTTGAACAAAAAGATTCAACAATAACTTCCAAAAGCCCAGTCAGGATTGAGACAAGAGATTAATGGAAAATGGACTTCCAACTATAATTTAGTAAATTTTGGATTTATTAGGAAGGTAGGGGACCAGATGAGCCACATGTAAAATTTATCTTTAAATATGGACCGAATAGGCTTTGATACAATATTATTAATACTAAATTGAAATACATTTAACATTAATTAGCTATTCTATACACATAACCTTATAAATTATTATTCTCTCTTATTTCAAGGTGAGGATTTTTAACATCATCCATTCTTCCACATTCCAATTTGGTAATCACTAACAAGATTCCACACACAAAAGTCTCATATTTTATCAGACCATTCATGGGAAATGGCCCCAGGAGATGCTCAGCTCTGTAACCTTTGCCAGCAAGCAGGCTGACATGTCAAGTGCATTTCCAATGTGGCTGCCCAACAAGTTGTCATCTTCATCCTGGCTTCTGCTTCTGCCCAATGTGAAATTCTTTACTTGGCGACCTAAACAGTGTATATTTTTCATTTTGAAGTTTTGAATCAAAAGTTTTTGTCCCATTTTTATCATTGTTCTTTTCCTTATGAAACGGGTATGGCTTCTTCGTTAAACTTGATTTTTGGGCCTTTGGACGATTTTGATTTGTAAGGGTAGCCCATCTTACAATATTTGTTCATAAATTGCATAGCCTATTTTGGCTCTTAATTTTGCATTTCTTTGTTGTTTGATTTGTAGACCTAGAAAATAGTTTAGCTAATCAATCATGCTAATTTCAAATTTCCCTTCAATTTTAGAGATAAACTGGTCTTTGTAGCACTCAAGTGTTGATCCGAATACTATGTCATCATCATAGATCTGTGTGATATTATAATTCCTGACCATAATGCTTAACTAGTAGTGTTTTGTCAACATATCCATTTTGTTCTAATAATATAAGCATATTTTGGGTTTAGATATTGACACCCAAAATTTGTTTCTTTCAAACTGTTATAGTTCCTTTTGCATGACTTTTATCCAGAATTCATCTCTTAGTGCTTCATCAATATTCTTTGGTTCAAACTTGAAGGTGAAACAATAGTCTCCTTCTGCCATTTTGAGGTAATCTTGTTTCTCTCTTCTAGTTTTGATTCCTTGATTGAGATCCCCTATGATGTTTTCTAAAGGATGATTTTTCTAAAATTTTCAAGTTCCTAGTTGAATGTACTTTTCCTGTTCCTTTTTCGTTTCAGTCTCCTTTGCCTCTCAGATTCTGTCTCTGTTTTGTGTTCATGTGTGACAATAGCCGGAGGTGTTGGAACAGTTGTTATTCAACAGCTTCTGAGTTTTCATTAGTGTTTTCTGTTGAAATTGTGTCATCAATGACCACATTCATGGATTTCATTATACTGTTTGTTCTGGGGTTAAATACTCTGAAAGTCCTACTGTTTGATGAATAACCTGTAGATATTCCTTGGTCCCCTTTGATATCATGAAAAATTATATGTCCCATACGTTGGTGCCATAATTGTGTTTGCTTGATAGTTGTATGTAAACATGATAAGTCACCATCCCATGTGTAGCATTTGTTTGCGGACCTTTTTCCCATCATGACACACTCGTGATTTTGATTAAACACAAGACATTTGTCTCAAGAGAACTCTACTTTGAGTTCATCTTCACAAAGCTGACTTATACTGATTAGATTTGCTTTTAGGCTTTGTACTAAAAGGACTTTCAGCAACCTAGGCAGCCCATGGACATTCAAGGTACCACTTGCAATAATGTGTCCTTTTCCACCATCTCCAAAAGTGACATTCTCTTCATTTTTGTACTGGATGTTCTCAAGATTTTGTGGATTTCCAGTCATATGTCTTGAACATCCGCTGTCAAAGTACCAAATGTTTTGCTTGTTGCTAGTTCTTGCGGTATATGCAACAGTTTGTGTTTGATCTTTTCTTACCCAGACTTTCTTATTCTGATTTCGAGTCTGTCCAGCACAACTCTTGTTGTTATGTTTGTATTGGAGATCATGTTGTCTTTTAAAACAATATGCTTTGATGTGCCCGAGTTTGTGACAGTAATAGCATCTGATTCTTCTTCGATGTTGTAAGTGGTGTTGTAACAACTCTGGGTTTTCTGTATGTCTGTTGTCAGTGTTTTCTGTTTCCTGCAAATTTCTTCAAGGGACTGTATTTTCCTTGTTAATTCATCTTCCTTCTTCTAGAATTCCTTTAGTTCTTCCTTTGTTTCCAGATGTTCCTGAAATTCTCTCTCTTTTTCAATTTGTAAGTCATGATTCTTTTGCATGAGTTCTGTATTAACTCTAACGAGTTCGTGCCATTTTGATTGCAGCAGTGTGTAGGCTTCGAATAGCTCTTGTGTGTCCTCTTGAGAGGTATTTTCTTTTTCGTGCCTGGTAGTGAAAGCAACAAAGTTGGAATTTTCATCCTCACTATCGGAATCATCACAAAGCGTTGTGACATAGGTTTTATTCTTCCTTTTCAGGTACGTTGGACATTCTGATTGGATGTGTCCATACCCTTTGCATTCGAAGCACTGTATCCCATCGGTATTTTGAGGCTTATTTTTTTTTTTTGTGTTTTCGAATGTGCATGACTGCGAATTTGTGTTGTTTCCATTGTTAGTTGAGAAGTTCTTGTTTTTATTTCTGAATTTGTTGAACTTCTTGACCACTTTATTGAAATTCTTGGTGAGCAAGACAATAGACTCTTCCATGCTTTGTGTGTCCTCATTTGAATATTTGCCACTTTGCTTGATTGAAAAGCAAAACTTTTGTTTTGAACATTTGGTTTTCTTTGTAGCACTCTTCCAGTTCGTATGTCTAGAGATTTCCCAATATAGGTTCATTTAGTTAGTATGTGTCCAGATTTGTGCTATTCTGAATGGCTGTGACTTTCATGAGAAATCTTTATAGTAGTGATCGAGTACCTTTTATAACCAATTTTGGTTCGGAGAAAAGGTTCTCCTGATTGTATGCAGCTCTAGCTATATCTAGGATTTTTGCATTGAATTGTGTGATGTTTTCGTCTTCTTTCATCTTTAGAGTTTTCGAATTGTGTTTGAATCATCTGAGTTTGGATTGTTGACAATGGTGTTGCCTTCGTGATGATTGCATAAGATTTCCCAGGCCTGTTTTGGCTATTTCAGTGTTAGAAATCAATTTAAAGTTTCTTCACTCACCTACCCATTATATTAGAGTTTCATGGCTTTTGTAATTGTAGTTAGCTCTCTGATTTTCATCCTTAGACCATTCCCTTTTTAGTTTCTTTTTTCTCTCTTTCATTAGTTAGGTGTTCCACAGCCTTCTTCTCTACTGCTCTCCACACTCGTCTCACCTTGGGACATGATGTAAACTCTCATTCTAGTCTTCCAATAGGAATAATTTTCACTATTCAGAGCTAGGGGTCTTGCTATTTGATAAACCCTTCTCTGGGTAAAATTCCATTGTGTCGTTCCTTTGGATGGTGTAAGGATCCTGCAGTAATTTTAGGCAGCTAAACTGATACCAAATTTAAGTAAAAAAAAAAAAAAAAAAAAGAATTTTAAGGATCGACACACACAGTGATGTTGAAACGTAAGTTGTAACACAAACGATCTGTAATGCAGTTCGGGCAAACAACCCTAATCTGCGAGGCACTTTCTCAATTTGAGAGCTTGCCTAAATCCACTAAAAGCTCAATATTTAAAGTACACTATTTGGAACCTGAGATTACACAATATAATGATCTTTCCTACCAAACTATTGAAACCTAAGCACATGTACTACTTTCTAGGGGAATTTAGTATCATATTCTCAAAGACTCTTGAACCTCACAAGATTAATGTTGAAAACTTGATCTCTGTGATAAAGGACAACCTCTATTTATAGTAGCCACTTCTAACAAATTTGTGAATAATAATGTTATTCCTAATCAAACTACAACTAGAAAATCTTCAATAACAATTCCTCTTGGAACTAATATTCTTCAATATCTATTTCTTTTAGAACTGGTATTCCTTGATAGAACTATAATCCTTTTTGCACATAACTTTGACAAAATCTTTGAGTCAACAATGGACTTCCAACTATACTTCGTAAATTTTGGATTTATGGGAGGTGGGGGTCCAGATGAAGCACCAGCACATGTAAAATTATCTTTAAATATGGATTAAGTTAAACTTAACAAATCCATACTCAAATAGTAAGTACGACTTACACCATGGTAGTAGATGCAACCGAATAGGCGGTAGTAGATGCAGCTCTAAAAATTGAACTAATAAAAATTGAATCCAATCAATTAAGCTAGTCTAATAAAAACCTTATAAACCCACTATATATATTCTCGCTTATTTTTTCAATTTTGAGATTCTTAACAACATCCATCTTCCACATGTCCAATTGGTAATCACTAACAAGATTCCACACACAAAAGTCTCATATTTTATCAGACCATTCATGGGAAATGGCCCCAGGAGATGCTCAGCTCTGTTAACCTTTGCCAGCAAGCAGGCTGACATGTCAAGTGCATTTCCCAATGTGGCTCCCCAACAAGTTGTCATCTTCATCCTGGCTTCTGCTTCTGCACATTCCTCTGCTCACATTGACACATTCCACATCCACACATGCCAGCCATACGCCGGCTTGGGGAAAATGGTGGCTCTTTCCTTTATAAAACAGCACATCACTGCCTTCCCCCCTTTTCATATTCATTCACAAACTGAGCATTAGTAGCCTTCATCTTCTAAAACCATATTCCACTGTTCTCATTGTCTGAACAAGAGAAGAAGAGAGAAGAGAATGTCTAACTGTTCTCAAGATTGCTTTTGGGCTGAGGTACAAGAAGCAAAGCGATGGAGATCACAGTGATGATAGATATGCAGCAGCAGCACGCTTAGAGGCAGGTGGTGACGATGACGATGGAGATTATGACTATGCTCCCGCAGCTCATTGGGAGGGCGATGACGATGATGATGGCTATGATTATGCTCCAGCTGCATGAAATATTTAGTTTAATGTTGATGCCAATGATATGCTGCAATAACTAGCAGTGTTAGTTTAGGCAGTAGTATTTTAATTAGTGAGGAGTAACAACAAGGCAGACTTGGCTACAAGCTAAATCTAGTGTATTCAAGATAACCAGATAGGTTTTTTCTATTATATTGCTAGTTGAAAGCCCTTTTTGTGTTTGATGAGATATTTATATATGGTCATTTTAGAAATCCTAATGATATATGCATTGTCAAAGAAAGTGATGTTATATGTTATTGATTGCCACCATTATATTATGTATTTAATACATAGGTCCCTTTAGAACTATATTGTTTATATTCATTGTGGATTTGTTGGTAAGTGTTGCCTTCTAGTGGCACAACATGAAGGCATATATTTGAAATCAATTAGCTAAAAACAGAAAGGAAGGAACATATGTCTGATAGCTTAATGGCAAATAATTCATCACCACTGCCCTTTCACCCAAAGATGCTCCAACTTAATTTGGCTTTTCAATTTTTGTTGTTTACAAGCTATAAGAATATCTCTCTGACCCATTTTACCGTGTCATCATTTACTATTCATTGGTCAAACCAACTCTCACTTCTTTGCTGATTTTCTGGAGTAATTTTTAATTATTTTTAAATTTGATTTTTTTTTTTGGTGTTTAATAGTACTTTTAAATGTAGGTTTCTAAATATATAAATTTTATATACTAATACTAAACTTAGTATTATGAAAAATTCAATTAAAAATAATTTTAGTCAAATCTTGTTAACCGAACCAAACACATAAAATGATGATAGATATGCACCAACATCATGATTAGTAGTAAAATTAATTTTCTACTAGTCCAGTCAAAAACAAAGTGAGTACCTCATTGGTGTCTGCAACCCACTTCTCATGTCTCAAGTGATGATACTAAGTTTTGAAATTCCGGAAAAATGTCTGGCGATTGTAGAACAGTTTCTTTCATTTCAGAGTAAGATGGATCTCTAATTGTGAACTCATGTATGGTCATTGGACTCGATGTATCTGCAACTAGGGGTGGGAATAGGCCAGACCCCTTTTAGGGGCTTACGTCCAGACCTGATTAAGGCCTATTTAAGGGCAATTTATATCCTACACCACGGCGCGCGTTGCACTGTGCGCCTAGGGTGCAAAACGACTGTCGTTTTAATTATTTTTTTTTATTTTTTTATTGAAATTTCCCGCCCCAGTGAATGGCAGTAATTTTTTCTTAGAAAAAAAACCCGTTGTTCAAAAATGTACATAATGTTATACTAAAATACACATAATTGTATACATGAATGTACATAATTATATGACAAAATATACATACTCTTTTTAAAAGATAATACACATAATCTAACATAATACATAATAAACATAAACTTTTAACATAATATACATCAACTCTTAACATAATATACACAAATTTATGATTCGGATATACATAATTGTATAAAAGAATGTACATTAATCTGTATAAAAAAATGTACATAAACTGTATGAACAAAGCACATAATTGTCATGAACAAATACACATAACTATGTGAACAACATACACATAATCCCAACAACTTTCTACTGCGCCTCCCAAAATGACCCCAAAACGACGTCGTTTTGGGAGGCGCGCGGCGCACAGTGCTATGTGCGCCGTGGTGTAGGATATAACTATTGTTATCTAAGCCTAGCTTGTTTAGTAAAAAGGTCAGGCTTGAGCCAATTCGAAAGCCTATTAAACTAACAGGTCAGGCCTATATTTATCGACAAATTATGCCCTGGAACCGTGTCCACAATACATTGTGGGACACGAGTCCAAAACGATGTCGTTTTTAAGAAAAAACGCGTCATTCCAGTTTTAAAAAAAATTGATTTTGCCTTGCGTTGACGGTGTTAACGGTGTTATTCGTTGTTTTGCCATTATGAATGTACAGTTATGACATTATGAATGTAAGTTATAAAATTATGAACACAGAATTTTGACATTATTAACTTACAATTATGAACATTATATAAAAATTTATGAACATAGAGCTTAAAATTCGTGGAACATGGAAGCTTTCGAAAAATTATGATTTTTACAGTTATTGAATTATGAATGTACAGCTTACAGAATATATAATTAATGTTACATTATTCAATTATGAATGTACAATTATGCAAGTATGAATAATACGTTATCGGAATTATGAACATAGAGCTCTGACATTATGAACTTACAATATGAACATATAGTTATAAAATTATGAACATAGAGCTCTAAAATTGTGAACATGAGACTTCTGTTATATGAAGTGATAGTTATTGAATTATGAATGTATAGTACCGGAATTATGAATGTACAGTTTATGGAAGTATGAATGTACAGTTATGGAATATGAAATAGAACTCTGACATTATTAACTAACAATTATAACATG
>VALG01007684.1:0-11356 GCA_009835305.1 Ipomoea purpurea | reverse complement strand
CATAGCACGAAAAAGGGTCGTTGGGACACCATCGGGGATCGGGGAATCATATATATCGGAAGGCCGGGGTCCGAGGGGGATAATTCCTCGGGTAGCGGGTGGGGGTTACGCCGCTGCCGCCGGTAAGGACTGTCTCTCGGGCAGCGGTGCGGTGGGCAGTTGCTGCGCCGCCGGCTGCCTGCTGTCGAACACCAAGAATGTCGTGGTATGGTGGCGGGTCCCTACAACATGGACTTTTTCACACAATTACGCCCGGGAACCGTGAGGAACCCGAACAATGCTTAGACTCTTTACGCGATTAACGAAACACGTAGTTCATTACGGATTCGAATACGAGAAGATTGGGCAATAACCTTATCATGCTTTTCCAAAATAATCCAAACTACAAACATGCTATTTCCACCGATAATCAGAGGTCATAAGCATACGGTACATCTAGGGTTTCTAACATTTTATATCAACAAGAATACGATTCGCTTTAATGCAGATTCCCGGTAAGAACACGATAAACTCAGATCCCAAGATAATATCAATGAACACCATAATTACCAAAAAACACATAACATAGAATCGAATTATCATCAAGAATATTATTGTCAAGAAACTCCAATATAAAGTTATCAAGGTCCTCATGGAATCATTATTCACATAATAATAATCATCATAATCGCCATTTACAATTATATTGGGGAACCCTTTAAGGGGATTCGATAGCTATGACATAGTTTTGTTGAGACATTGGGTTTCTTAGCCTTAATTAATTCCTTGGCTTATGAAGGTCTTTTTTAAGCTTTCTTGATTTCTTGATTCTCCTAGGGAATTCTGAGTCCACTTGGGTGGTGGGAGATTATGTTGGTGGGGATTTAAATGCCTTTTAAGTGCCCTATTTTATATGCTATATGGGGTTTAATTCTCCTAGATTATGTATGGGCTTTAGGGATGGGGTTCACCGGACCATGGTGGGCTTTAATACTAATTAATCATGTGATTTATTCTATTCTCCCTGGTTGGATGTCTAATTAATTAATTGGTTTTAGGACTCGTAACACGGGTGTTACACGTTAATCGCGAAGAATTACAAGCTCAAACAGAATTGGATGCAGGGGAAGATAACGATAAAGTTTTGGCCATAGAATCAGAGTCAAGAATGAATCAATGGTGAATACAAACACAACTAGGTTGGAATTTTGGTAGGACGTCTTGGTGCAGCTGTTCTGCAACATCAGATACCAGGATCTGCGATGATTTGCTCAACGGACTTGTTTCCTTTGGGTTCTTGGCTAACTTCGCTTTGTGTGAGACGATGTATCCTCTGGGAAGAAGCCGCACACGTAGTGGATAACCTAGTCCATGCTTCTCGCCAGATGAAGCTGATGGAAATGACCGGTTGGAGGGTGTTTCAAGCTGCCTAAGATTGCACTTAGGATAATCTGGTCCTGGATACCCCCTACCGCGTATATGCTGGGTTGGGTTCGTTCACGCTTGATCGGAGTATTTGGCCGAGGCAGATGTCGTATCATTCACGTGGCCTACAAGGTCCAGGCTTATGAGTGTAGACTCCACTTGTTTTTTTCCAAATTGGAAGTTAGAGTTTGTAAGGTTGATAGGCAGGTGTGATGGGGCAAAGATTTGAATGATAGTTGTGGAGTTGCAGCAACCATAGCGAAGCAAGTAGAGGAGGAAGGGAAAAAAAATGCTAGAGTATAGGCTGTGTACTATGTGAGAGTGACAACTGAACTGATTTATTTACCATAACAATAGGATTAAATAGGGAACAAAGCATAAAAACAGGGAACTAGTTAAGAATAACTGAAGACTAGGCAAAAGAGATAACAATAACACACTATACTAATTCATAACATTCATTTACTTGATGCAAATAGATGGATGCATAATTATATTTCCATTTACTTGTTTTTCTATGTTGCTTGGGTTTTTAAAGCTCTTCTTTTCTTGCAAATATGTGAATTACAAAACCCATATGATTATAATTGTTCCTTGTTGGACCTTATACGTCATTTCAAGTTGTAGCCTCATAGCTTTTATAAGCTTATAAAATTTGCATGATATTAATTTAACTTTATTGGTTACAAATGAGTGTTTGTACGAAAAAGAAAAAAAATAATGATGGTGGGAGTGATTATAAGCGAGTTTTGTAGCTCAAGGGTTCCACAGATAGCCATAATTGATTTTAATCAAATACACTATCCCTCTATAGATTGCATTAAGTTACACTATATAATATCATTGGCAGAATAATAAATTTAGATATGCAGCTGATGAACGTCATGACCGCATAGTTATAGGTTATTAGATGCTAATGTTTATTTGGGAAAATCTCTGATGGATTTATAATTCTCGGAAGAGAAAAGAAATGAAAATCTCAATATTATTTGTTGATTACAAGGCTTTACTTGACCTAAAGTAGTAAAGCAATTGGGAGAACAATTTCCTCTGGAAGTGGGAATATGTAAATGTGAATATGTGACATTATGTGCTCATGAGAAAGTTGTTATGGAGTTATTTATTATCTTAGTCGATGTTGATGGTTTAAATATTATTGAAATGATGCATAAAGAGTTTGATGATATTAATCTATGCCTAAAGACGGAGTTTGTAATGAAAAACTTTGGAAACCCAAGTATAGTCTCGACCTAAAGATCGAGCTTCTATTTGAAGGAGTTTTTTACAAACCAGTTAGCCTACATTGAGAAACATCTAGAAGATGTTTTAGTTGGAATAAGTATCATTTACTTATCACATTATTGGTTTCCAATCTCTAGAAGCATATAATGAATCATTTAGATCAAGAGGATAATGGTAATATTTTGGGACCAAAAGTCCATTACTTCATTGTTGTGGATCATTTAGGACAAAGTTCCTATAATGCATCAGGGCTGATAAGTGTATCGCGACGAAATTTACTAGCAACATTTAATGCTCTTTTGCAATGAAATATTGTTTAACATATCTTCCAGTTTTCGTGTTAATAGATTTAATATTTGTATGTTGTAACACCCCCCTAAAAAACAGTTATTTTAAAGCCTTTAAAAGCAGATACGGAACTAAAAATAATCACTATTGGAAGATGAAAGATAATGATTAGATAAATTGGAATCACGGGGTGCTATGCCACATTACATAAGGATGAACAACTGCAATCATCTGCAATGTTTACATCTAACTCATTGTCTCAGTTCTACATTAAGTTGACACAGGCACAAAGTCAAGGGAGGAAGCTATTTTACTACATAGTACTTGACGCGCACTTCGCCTAGACATCACCTAAAAGAAACCAATAAAACTTGGACGACGCCCTGGTCAGCGGAAAAATGTGGTAACCATCACATCATGTGAAATAACACTACGATAGGTATATATAAGTTGTAAGCCATTTTCAAAATGACACATACATTGTATAGTACAAACCAAGTATACACCTCAAAAAAGACTCACACGCTCAAACAAGAACCGGAACAATCAAAGACACAAAAACAACACACTCACAGGAAGCTAATTGTATGATCTATATCACACAAAGATCAGAACCGAATGCAAGTTAAATGGAATAAGACGCTCACGCACGACAAACATGCCAAGGCAACACTTGCTTTGTTGACTAACATGTCACAAGAGAAGATTTCAAACAACGGCTACAGAGCCTCGTGAATTCACCATCACGAGTTTGGATATGCCTTCCTTATGCCGGTTCAACCTTATGGCTACCTTAACTCATTTCTTTGCCAACCATCCTCCAGGACCCCTGTACATACAAGCAACTTTCCTCCTGGGCGTCGTGCACCCACCAGATGACCACAACAGACACCAATTTCATAGTACACCCGAGTTGTACGTACCAACGACAACACATGGCACCCAAGAATCACGTACCTTACACAAGGTCACAACTCTATATCAACGTCAAGCACCACGGGACGCTGTATACCTTGGTGACTAGTGTCCATACATAATCGTACCAGGTAAGCCACAAACACTCAACCTCAACAGGATAATCAACGATCACCAAGAAGGTATGAGAACCATTACTCATCAAGAATGAAAAGTCCACACAACAACGATGAATAACACAAGTTTATCATCGCCCATCGGAAGGTAAAACAATAAGCTAGAATTTAGACACAAATAGGGTGTTATTCAAACGGGTAAACCAAACGTATTTCTGAAGAACACACAAGACTATCTCACTGGTTCAACGAAACACAATGTTGAAACTTAGATGATTTCAAGACACCAAACCTCATGGATACCCCCCCCCATCAATATATCTAGACATAAGAAACATCAAGAAGCATCAAATAGTTCCACAAAAGGAACATCCTCGGAATTAATTAAGACCAAATTACGATCAATAGAATCCCGGGACACAATCCCAATCAACTCCTCATCAGTTCCCCGCGGTGTGGACCCCGGGAAGCTCCAACCCGCGGTTACGCAGGGGTACCACACACAACACAGCCCGTTGCCGCACACCGTGCGGGTCGGGTAGCACTGCCCGCAGGATACACACATGTACCTAAGCTAAATCCCTTGGGGATTTTCAACTCAAGGCTCAACAATTCAAGTCCAAAACATACCAAATCAAATCACCCAATACAACAAAAATGAATGAAAAAAGTGCATATATTTTTTTTTTTTTTTTTTTAAAAATGCACAAATGAACCTTAAATCCAGCTCTGATATGCATTTTCAAGACAATGCTAAAACTCATATTTCATAGCAAAATCACATGTAGAATCAAAATCACATATATAAGCAAATGATTTTGTAGGCAATGGGTTACCTTTTGTAGACTAAAGATACTTTACTCTCAACAAGCTTCACAAGCGCTTCACCCTCCAAACCCTTCAAGGAACATTACCAAAAGATTAAAAGATCCTATCTTTAGAAAAATACACCTTAAGATAAACCACACCAGATGTAACTTAGATCTTACCCTCCCTAGATGCCCAATATTATGAAAGGTTGATTGAGCACTTTTGAGTCTTGAAGGCTCAACTTGGCTTTAGAAGAAAGATATATATACTTTAGAGAGAAGGTGGAGCTATATTTTAGAAAGGTAAGAATATGAGATGGTGTACTAAGGTTATGTTACAATACTACACCAAGTCATCAGTCAAACATACCTTACCTAAGTAAGGAAGTGTAGAACAGGGAACTATTTACAAAGTTAAGTAACTTTGACTTTAGTGATTTACTAGTCATTACTAGTCATTCTTGAATTTCCAGGATTTTTAAGATAATTCACATTGAATATGTAATACTCAATTAAATTCCTTGAGAATTTGGATTTCGGGGTGTAAACAATTTTGTCTCTCCCCCTTTAAAGAAGCTTGTCTCAGAAGCTTGAGTACGACGAATTGAAGAAACGGTGATATGTAACAACATTGTGACAAGAAGTCAAGAAAAATTTTTGGTCAAAATAAAAGAATTTCACAGCATTCAAGCAAGAAAGACGTATATCAAATCAAGATTTGCAGAGTTAAAAAAAGATAAATTGGCATTCACAACTTAGTCTAACATAAACCGGCTTCTGCCAACCACTAAGAACTAAAACAACACAATGCCCAATACTACTAAGCTAAAATAACAACACGAATAGCAAACGAGCAAAAGGCAAACACAAACACTAAACACTGCGAAACTGCTAAGGAGAAACGTACTAGAAAACGAAAGATTGCAAACCACTCTAGAAGGGACTCGCTCTTCGGACTCCTCGGTTGCTGTCCTCAGATCTTCATGGCTCTTCTAGTTAAACTGGCCTCCAGTTGTCCAAACGCTGTTAACTGCGGGAGACGGCGTATTCATAAAGCAGAGCAATAACCAACTATCAACTCAAGCTACAACCACGGGAAACAGAGAGAACGACTAACCGCACAACTGAGAAAACAAACAAAACCACAACAGTGTTGCACACACAAACGGTAAAACAAACGGGAAGGAGATGGTATACCCCATATCAACGATTTTAGCGCAAGAAAAACAAGATCAAACACTAGGCACACCAACAAGCGAAAACGACACAGAACGGCAAACAACGAGGGAAAGGAAAACATAACCATACAAGAATGGGGCTTGCGACTACAAAACATGGTGAACAACTTAGATTATTTGAGTTGCAAAGAGGTTTAAGAATGAAAGTCTTGCAAATAACCAAATTTAAGTGTAGGATTGAGTTGGCTAGGACCACGAAGTTCTTCCAAACCGTCGGTTGCAAACAAGTGGCAAGGCTTAGAAATAAGTTGAGATTACAAAGGGTAGAGACAAGAAGAAAGACAAGGTGAATTAGGATAAAAGATTTCGGTGAAGGAAAGTAACTTCACATTGAGCCTAACTCCTGCTCAAAACTAGCCAACGATCTACTCAAGACGAGACGACTCAGCTAAGGAACAAGCCACAAACAGAAACTGACACCACAAGAACCCTAAACTAGATCACTCGGGATCAAAGAACCAGGGTTGCATCTTCAACTGATCTCCGCTGACTGCTTCAACCAAAGGAAGCAAGGTACTCTCACTACACAACTTGAGCTTGGCATATGCTTGAACTCGATCCGTCACTTCCGACAAAGGCTACAACTGCTTGATCCAAAACACGAGTTGGATGTCCTTCTCTCCGGCTATTGGGCTAACTTGATGTAGGCTACCGACTTAACACTTGCATTAGCACTCCACTTCCAACTCTCTACAAAGCAATGCTTGAAACTCCAAAACTCCGGTCAGGATGAAAGGTTCAAACAAGAACGATAACAAAGGAAAATGGTATCTCAAGAGAAAGAAGGCTCACAAGAAGAGATTCGGTTCAACAGAAGAGATTAGAATGAACGGTTTTAAGTTCCGAAACTCAAGGACACGTTACTTAGGAGTAGGATCAAAGTCATCAAAGTTAACTTAGCGAATAAGGTTGCCACCTTGCACCGAATCGTTAGAAGCGGGGAATACAAGAACGGGGTTCGATTCAAAGGGAAAGATCAAGGTGAGAGTTTAGGTTCAACAAATCGAGGACCATGTTGATTAAGAAAAGGAGAATTGTAAACGAGGTTACAACTTAGGGAGTAAGGAATCAAACGGGGTTTAAAGGAGTTGAAAAGAATTTCACCACGGAGGGTATCCAGTTTAAACTCAAGGAAAAAGTTGATTAGAAAGAGGATCAAGATTTTCAAAGTCACAACTTAGGAAAACGAGGTTGTCACCTTGTACAGAATCAAATCGATAAGGGAACAAGAACGAGTTTTGAAAAAATACGAAGGATTTCTCAAGAAGGGCAAGGGATTGACGAGGGTTAGAGAGGAAGATCAGTTTCAAGAGGTGAAAGGGTTCACAACTTCCGACGAAAATTCGTCTTAGACACGGCTTAACTCTTAGACCTTGCTAGATTCCTTCATAAGCTGATGTCAACGCTGCCTTGCACAAGATGGTTCGAAAAGAAAACAAGAACAAGGTTCGAATGAAAAGGATCACTTGGCAAAAAGGGCGATTGAGTTTGTCTAGGGGAAAGAAAAGATTACCGAGGGTCAAGGGTAACTCTCGAACAAGCTAACGCCTGAAACTAACAAGTAAGGACGGGCACGAAGACAAAGGAAGGTGCAACAAAAGGGTACATGAGCTTACTTCAATAGTTCTTACTTGCATCTGCCTCATGATTGTGGATCTTATCTTGCCGAGGTCTCGACTTCGTACACAGGTCTTGGATGCTACTTCCACTTAGCCCCTTGTGGCTTCCACTCCGAGGTTTACTTCTCAACCGGGGTCTCACACTATCAACTGGTATCGAGTCCGCTGAAGTCTTCCTCTTAGCCCTGCACTCAAAGGACCGGTAACCCCTCTTGCCACAAGCAAAACACTCTACTGGTTTCCCATCGGGGTGGTCACTTCCACACTTCTTGCAAACGGAGCGCCTTCCCTTAGCCTTGTTGTTCCGGATTGGTTTGGGAGCTTTACCTCTCTTAGAGTCGTCTCTTTGAAGACTTCTTGTTGATTCAGCATCAGTAATCATCAAGCTCCTATCCACAGGTGTAACACTTCTCTCGAGCTTACCCTTACGGTTCTCCCGGATTCCTTTTTGAACTTGCTGAACTCGGTAGGGGTCGGCTACACAAAGGTAGGCTTCCTTGGCTTGAGCAGGATAGAACCTCTCGCGTAACTTAACCGTCAGGTCTTCCCAACTCAACTCTGGATCTTGTCTACAAGCTGGCCTTTCAAGCATCCACCACGAATCTGCCTCTCGCCTAAGGTAGAACGTAGCCAACTCCACCTTCAGATTCTCCGGGCAAGCCACTACTTGGAAGATCCTGTCAAACATCCGGATCCATTCGTCCAACACTGCAGAATCTTCTTCACCGGCGAAAATCGGGGGACGGAGACTTGCGACTTGACGTACTATGTCCTGATTCCCATCCTGAAGAGGGTGGTTGTTGAGGAGGGCGTTGCTTAGCCTCTGGGTGATCTGTGTCAGTTGATGAAGACTTTGAGCTAACTGTTCACTGGTGACTGCTTCTGAAGGCTTTGCACGACGTCTCGATGGTGTCATCCTCGACTTCTACAGCAACAGCATGATAACGGGAGGAAACTTAGGGCTCGCACCCTTACCTGATGCCTAAACGAAAGAGAACCAAAGCTAAAAAAGCACATAAAACACAACAAAAAAAAGATAAAAGAACTCACAATCTCACCGCGCATCCTAGAATCCTAAGCCTAACAATTAGATTCTTAAGATCAACTTAAGGTCTCAAACCACACTTAGCCACTTAGAAATCTAGACTTTACCCTCCTAGGTTCAAACCTAGGCTCTGATACCAACTGTAACACCCCCTAAAAACAAGCTATTTAAAAGCCTTTAAACATGCAGATAACGGAACTAAACAATAATCACATCGGATGACTGAAAGATAGATAGATAGATAAAATCTGGAACACGGGGTGCTATGCCACGTTCACCATAAGGATGAATGCACAGGCAACATCTGCAATGTTTACATCTAAACCCATTGTCTCAAAGTTCTACATCTAAGCTTGCACACAGGCCACAAAATATAAGGGAGAAGATATACTAGCAAGTACTAGACCGCGCACTCGCCTAGACATCACCTAAAAGAACACAATAAATCATGGGACGACACCCGGTCAGCGAATAATGCGGGTAACCCACCAATACATGTGAAATAACATACATAGGTAATGTAACACCCCCCAAACATGTCCTATATAAAAGGGCCTTAACACATGTAGATTAAACACAAAACTAGCAGTAGAGATAAAACGGAAATTGGATAAAAGAAATCCAACGGGGTGTTATTGCAAACGTCTACCAATCCCGGTAAACGCTACTGGCAGTCAATCTCCAAGTGTTATACATCCTTATCCCAAAAAGGTAACAAGGTCGTAACACTACAGCGGCACACAGGCTCACAAAACGAAGGTTAAAAGTACTAGATTACCGGATCTAATAAACATCGCGTCCGTCTAAGACATCACCTTGAAAGATACAAATGATAAACATTGGGACGACTCTCCGCGTCAGCGAAATGCTGGTAATCCCACCAATACCTGTTAAGTATCATACATAGCTAAGGTGTATATAACAAATCATTTGAAACGGAAGTACGAATATTATAAGTGTAAAAACCAAGAGCAAACACCAACTCAAGACTCAACACTCAACAATGATACACCACGGCGACACATCCCAAGACCACAACGGATTACGACACCACATGAATAAAGACACGACAACGTCAACATACCTAGGAACCACATGCCTTTTTGACTACACACGTTCACCAAGGAGAGAACACACAACCACGGCTACACAAGCCCTTCGTGACATTACCCGCCATGAGTTGATATGCCTTCCCTAATGCCCGGTTGTCCAACCTTATGGCTACCAGGCCCAACTTATTATCTAGCTTCCAACCTTTACCTTCCAGGACCCTATACTTCTTAGTTCCAACCTTATCCCACCGCGGATCGTCATTCCTCCACCTAACAAACCTCCAACAAGACCACCAATTCATA
Organism: Ipomoea purpurea; assembly: GCA_009835305.1. Taxonomy (NCBI): domain Eukaryota; kingdom Viridiplantae; phylum Streptophyta; class Magnoliopsida; order Solanales; family Convolvulaceae; genus Ipomoea; species Ipomoea purpurea. Next base: position 1,325 of record VALG01007684.1, on the reverse strand, counting down.
GCTACCCGCGACACTATCACGCCACATGGCACACATGCCTGGAGTAACACCTGTTATCCCCAAAAACGTGAACCTACACAAAGGCCACAGCTTCCATAATCACGCCACGGGCACCACGGGAGGACCGCCTGCAATTACCTTGGTGACTGCTGTCTCATACCACTAATCGTGCCAATCCAGGTAAAGCCACACACGCACCACAATCAAACAAGAGTCAATCAATGGATCACAATGAAGGTATGAAACATACTCAATCAAGGAACGCGGTCACAGCCCAACAACATCAACGATGAATAACACAAGTTATCATCAACCAAACGGAAGGTACAAACCAACGGGGAAACTCAAGATAGTTTCCGAGGAACACACAAGATACATCACGGTTCAACGAAACACAATGTTGAACCACTTAGCACGATTCAAGACACAAAAATCCTACATGGATCCCTACCATATAGTTCTAGACATACGAAACATCAAGGAGACACTTCAAAAAGTTCCGCAAAAGAACATCGGGAAGTCAAAAAGACCAAATACCGAGTCAAAAGAATCACGGAGAACAAATCTCTTCACAACAACAACCATGTACCCGCGGTGGACCCATGGGTAGTGCCCCAGCCTGTGGTTCCGCCCACGGGAACACTTTCCCACGAGGCTATGTACCCGCGGGTAAGCCGGCGGGTGGTCCCCCGCCTGCCGTTCTGCCCGCGGGAAACACTCCTGTTCACAACAAATCCTTCGGGGATTTTCTATCCCAAACACCAAATTCAAGTCCAAAACATGGCCAAATTCACCCAACACAACAAAGTGACTTGAACCATAGAAAATGCCAAGCAATGCACACAAAAGAACCCTAAACACAAGCTCTAGTTATGCAAATATCAAAGACAAATGCATAAAACCCTCACATTTCATAATAAAGCACAAGTAGAATCCAAGAAACACATATAGGTAAGAAATAGGTTTTAGTAGAGCAATGGGTTACTCTTGTAGACAAAAGACTTTCACTTTACCCTCCAACAAGCTTCTTACAAGGCTTAATTTCCAAACCCACTTCAAGATCAAACCAAAAGGATCATAAAGATCCTACCGTTAAGAAAAAGACAACTAAGATGGAACCAAAAAAGACAAGATAAGTTAGATCTTACCCTCCTAGATGCCCAAATAGGTGAAAGGTTGAATCTTGGAAGCAAAACTTTGAAATCTTGACAAGGGCTCTCAACTTAGCTTGGAGAATAAGCTACACCTCTTTTCTAGAGAGAAGATCGAAAATTTTTCTAGGAATTGTAAGGAATGAAATGAAGGAAGTCTTCTAGGTTAGCGTA
>VALG01007680.1:0-11341 GCA_009835305.1 Ipomoea purpurea | reverse complement strand
TGATTGTACCATTACAGACCCTTGGTTCACACTTCTTCACAGTTGCAATTTCCATATTTTGGTTACATGGTAAGTCACATATTACCATTACTTTCATCATTTTCTGCAAATCTTAAACCGGATTGAACCTTTGTTACAACTATACTATGTTGTCTGTGACTCTATGAAAAGCTTGGTTTCTATGGAAATCCATTCGCGGAATCACATTCCCATGTACACCACTTCTCAGAAGGGTACGACTGTCGCGTTCACAATGGTGGCAGAGTTACATAATTGTTTGGCAGAAAAACATACTTTCTCATATTGTTGCCTGGTAAGTCTCATACCGTCGCGATTATTAGCTTCAATAAATTCTGCCAAGTTCCAATGAAAGACTGATATGATAAGGGATCACAATCAGTGTAGTGGATAATCATACTCGGGTGCCTTCATTTGCTGGATCTTCGGGACTTCGTTTGATTTCTATACTAATGCATCGTTTATCACATCGAACATCACAAGCATCTATCTCGCTTGTATAGCCCGCGTTTGTTAAGGCTATTAGTTATACAGTTACACTCCCGCCATATATATATTATACCTAGCTTCCTGCATTGATTGCCGTTGTATAGCTTAGTAAACAAATTTTTGGTCATTTCATTTAGGAGAATCCAGTGGGCTTAACAGCTTTGTCTAATTGGGTGCCCAAAAAATTGGTAATGCAAATTTTCATTTTTTATATTCACAATTAGTTATTGCAGAAATGTATATATGTTACTGGATGAATTTTTTTTTTTTTTTGTTTTTTTTTTTTTTTTTGCATGGGATAATATGTGCACCAGTCTTGCTAATTTGGACAAGCTTTTTGAAGGAGATTTTTGGGGGTGACATTAGGTTTCATATTTCTACACTTATGGGTTTCAGGTTATTTGAAGTTATCAATTTAAACACTTTTGTGGAGTTGTGGTTATGGAAATTGTGCAGACAACAATGAAGAGTACAGAAAATTTATAAATCATTGGCAGGCTTTGATGGTTTATCATGTGCATGTGGCTTTCACTCCTAAACTATTGTGTGTATCTGAGAATACAACTCTCAATTCTGCTCTACACAACAATCTGTGGAACCTAAAGTATATATACACATATAGTTCCTAGAACACATCATCATCATACGCAGGGCATCGCCAGCAAATTGGTTAGGTTGCTGACTTGGTAACCACAATAAGTTACAACTCCTCAAGTGGAGCGGCCTATTGACCTTCTGGCGTTTTGAACAATTGAAGCGGGTCAGTTATGGACAACCTAGCTAGCTAGGCTGGTTTATCTCCTAGTCGGCTCCTTTCCCGACTTTAGGGTCACAAGACATAGTACCCTCGAGTTAGTTGATTGTAGGTCCTGTGTTTCTGATGTTATGGTTGTGTTTTTAGACTTCTTTACAATTGGGATTTGGGTGGCTGGTTTTTGAGGCTGCCCCCTTTGATCTGGTGATGACAAAGTTGTATATATATATATATATATAGTTTGGCTATTTTATGTGTGGTGTATAATATAAATTATTGTTATCCAGTTGTAACGTGGTGGGGCAATGTATGGGGTTTATGGGTGTCTGGTCTCTATGCCTACTGCAAGCTCAAAGGGAAATAGATTCTTGGAATGGCAGGGCTGCTCAGCTGTTCACCATCCTTTCTGTCTTGATCGAGGCAATAATCTTAAAGAAATGCAAACTTTTTTTCCCCTTCCTGAGGTATCCATAAATCGATACAATAGTCAGACTCATATACTAGGATTATCTTCTCTTTTTAACTATCTTTGGCAACATTTATTTAGATTGATGAATGACATATATTGATAAGGTCACTTATTATTAATGAGAAAATAGATCTATAAAAATGTTGGGGTACAATAACAAAAAGAGTTATAATAAGCGGCGCGCTTGCGTCTATAATTTAATTTTAATGAATTATAAAAAATCATTGCAACGAAGAGTTATATAGGATCTTGGTGGATCTTAAAATTTTAAAATAAATATTTTAACATACATACCATGTAAATTGGAACCTATTAGATGAGTGGATACGTTAACCCATCTATATTATTCAATAATAGGACTACATATTTTTATGGAATGAGAATTTTATTAATAATTAGTCCCACAAACAATATCGTTATAATTTTTCATTTATGACATTAATTATATTCTTTACGAACTATGTTTATTAGACACTTTTATCTTTTTTTATTGTCGATTTTTCTATTTTAGTAATGGGCATTTTTGTTATTCTAATTATTTCTTTTTATTATCCAACACTATGTGGGGTTTAATGGTACCCGGGTTGGACTTCCATTTGGAAGATTGTGGAAGTCCGAGCCTCAGTGGAGGCGGTTTATTGGTTCTCTGTGTTTCAGTAGGGTTGAGAAAATATATGGAACAGATATACTAGAATGTAATAGAGCCAGTACATTCAAAAAAAAATTTTATTATTATTATTATTTTTTATTTTCAACCGGTTTAATTGGTTTAGAACTTTAGGTAAGCTTCTGATTTTTAGTAACTCATTATTTTTCAAACCGATTTTTAGTATTTATTTCCTTAAGTTATATTTTATATCAGAAATTTTATTCTAACACATAAAGTACATTTATTCTAAATTATAAAATATATTATCTTACCTTTGAACGATATTTATTATATTTTAACACATAAGTGTGCGGAGCACCAAATTTTTTTTAAAACGTCCACACCAATAATTTGTTTAAAAGATCAGCCCAAATTGTCCAAAAAAAAAAAAAAAAAAGATCAGCCCAAATAAGTCCCAATTACTTTCAATCCCATATTTTATATATTGCGCAAAGTAGAACAACTATACTTTTTCATTTATGTGCAAATTTTGGAATTGTATCTAAACTACTTAAGTATTTAAGTAAGGTGCAACTTCTTATATGGAATGTGCAAGTCTTTACACAACAAACATACAAACTTTTTAATTGTGTATTGGAATAACTTATAATATTGATTTAACCCAGCCTGTAAATTATATCATAAGTATACAAATATTAAATACATTATATTATATATGCAGCAAGTTTTTTGTATTAAACAATTTTGATATATAGTGGCATTGTTTATAAACAACAATAATTATATCATGGACTAGGGTCATATTGCATCATTGAATCCAAGTCATCCTAATTTCTTCCTAACTTTTAACTTCAATTTATTTTTCATTTTTCTTTTTGAACAAATAAAACTTAATGTTAAAAAAATATATTATTAAATTTTTTTATTGAGATCTTTAAAAATATAAATGAATATTATAAATAAATAAATATATACAGGTACATAAAGTCATTTATTGTAAGTTGATAAAATCACTATTATGTTCATAATCATAAGTCATTAGGAACATACAATATAAATAATGATCAAACTTAGCTTCTTTTTTTTTTTTTTTTTTTGTGCAAAATGCAGGGGTGGGGGTGGGGTGGGGTGTTGCAGCAAACTCGAGTTTGTGAAGGGAGAAATGTGTTTGTTGTCTCCACAAGTTGACAGAAGTTATCTTGCCCTAGTTGCCATCTACCATTTGAAACCATATATACAACACTCCACTTTTACAGTGCTTTCAAGTTTACTTCTATTTTCTTTTTCCTGTGATCACAGATTTCAATTTCTTCTTTGAGTGGGTTGAAGGAAACATGCATTATGCCAGATCTATGCGCTTTTCAAAGTGTTATCCCGCATATTCATCGTTTGGTTATGTTGTTTCATATAATCATTACAATCAAAGTACCATGGAAATCGGAAAATGTTAGCTATTCAACATCTATGTCATGTCGCAACTCATATATTATATATATATATATATATATATATATATATATATAATATATATATATATCATATATATATATATATATAAAAGAGGGATTCATGAGAACATGTTTAAGGTAAAAAAGTGAAGATTAACCTGACCTATTTATTTGAAAAATAAATAGTTGAGGGTTGTTGAAGAATAAGAAAAAAATGGTAGGTTCAATTTTATAAATATTACAAACTTAAAAGTTTACAATAATTATAAAATTAACTCTGTTCATTTTTACTACATAAAACTCTCAATAACTATTAATGAACCATGATAAGCATTTGTGATCAGTCCTCAATTTTTACAGTTGAGAATTATTCTAATTTGAACTCACTCCTATATGTGCATGTACAGAATCGTATAATAAGAACAATGTTTTCTGAAAAACATGAAATAATCTCATTTGTCTATTTAGGTTGATCGATCAAGGGCGAGAAAATAATGAAAAATGTAAAACAATGAGTCTAAAACAATGCTTTTAAAAGAAGTCAACCTAATGAGTTTTTAGCCTAAAATATTGCATCTTTAGTTTGAAACAGAGCAAGTCTGGATGGTACGTATTTGGTCTAAAATAATGTGTATATAAAATGAGTCAGCCTAATGTGTGTTAGTGTAAAATAATGCATATTTTCCCAAAATGATGTTTTATCCAAAATTGATGCTTGAAGAAGTAGTCATGCATCTTTCATTTAAATTTCTTCATATTTTAATAATATTTCTCAAAATAATGCGAATTTTCTTTAAAACGATGTGGGTAAGGCTTTAGCTTGCCTTGTTTGAGTTGTAGCATTTTTATATACTATAAAAATAGTAAACTAAGCCAACTAAGGTTATTGAACCGATCTTGATAGTCCTTGGAATGACTTTGGTCACTAAGTTGCATGTTCTTTACTGTCTGACCTTCAACGTCAAGAGTCGTCCACCAAGTTGTGTAGAGAGAAGATCCCTAACTTTGCAATGAAGGATTGGTGTTTGTCTTTAGAAAATTACTAAACATAATTTAGATGATTCTTGAAGCTTTGGAAAACTTTGAATAACTTTAGCTTGCAAGTATATCGCAAAAGTTGAGGTTAATCAAGTTCTTCAATTGCTTTAAACTGAGCTCTATTTATAGACCCAGAGTAAAAAATTTGAACGTCTTTGAATTTGTCCGTCGGCGCCCTCTAAAATGGTAGGTGTACAAAACCTGCAATCTCTACTATACCTTTTCCGTTACATGTATAGTAATTGACCTGTGGGCTTTCTAAAATGTCTTTAGCTGAAAGGAATGATTTTATCCCAAAAGTATGTATGCGTCTTATCATAACATATCTTGATGATGTCAAGATCTCTTGAGAGATGTGTCCAAAAACTCTTTTTTCACAAGGGACAAGCATATATTCCTTGTACTAACTGATCATACTACTGCCAGTAGATCTTGGATTTGCTACTCAAAGAGGACACTCTAAGTTAGGGTGTACCTTTCCGAACAAGATTTAATTTGTTGAAAGAAATGCTTGATAAAAAAGCTAAGTCCTATTTTGGTCTTTACAAGTAATTTTATATAGAATGAAAGATTACATACAATTTGCGAGTCTAATTCCTTATCTTACCAGAGTTAACATCTTCGAAATCGAACACAATATAATTCTTGATAACTTCTTTTTATTATTATTATTATTATTTTTTTTTTTTTACACTAGTAGTCATTTTTTTTATTTGATCTTGCCGCTATATATTAATTACTATTTTCTATACAATCCATAAACTTACTATTATTACACTTTACAATTAGATGTTGAAGATCGAAAGCCTTTAGGCTATGTGATTGGGGTTCAAATGTTTTTTTGTAAAATTAGTTAAGTTAGTTGATATATGCATTTAAATTATTATTTTTTTTAAAACGCACACACAAATCTTTGTGTAGGTTAACTAGTATATATGTTTATCTTGTAAATCCAATGCCACAAAAATCAGTTGATAGGGCATGCATATCGTGGCATTTCAAACTAAGGATGTAATACAAGGTGGAGATTGAAAACTTAAGGAGTACAGTTAGGGAATATATATTGTATCTGGATCAAGTTCTTATTACTATGTCAAAAGATAATTCATTTTGCATCATGATTTGCTATAATATCAATTTTTAGGATAAATCCGTTCAATCGTTTACTACTGTCAAAATTTATAATAAGCAACGAAAGTACAACTTTATTTCATTATACTTGTGTGCATCACGTTTCAATTGCGGACATAATGCTAGATTTGACTCTCCAGGCCTTCACTCACACAACATGCATACTATTTATTTTATTCTATCTAATTGTTTTGAGAAATTTCAGGTAAGTTTATAATATGAAAATGTGTTCAACACACAAAAATAGTCTTCCTTAAGAGTTTCAACTTGTCATATAATGGATATCGAATAAGACTTAACTACTTTAATAAAAAAAAAAAAAGTGAAAAAGATAAAATCCATTATATGTGTAGAACTTTGAAGTGCGAAGAATTATTATGTTTTAACTGCATTTGAATCTTTTTGTTGGGAAGCATAAGAATAGGGAAAAACTTGATCCTACCAAGCCCCTTTATTTATGTGTATACAAAAGGATAATCCACAATAATACATACATACCTTTAATTAGGCCCCAGAGAGTAGTTATTGTCGAGGAAAAAGGAGAAAATTGATAAGAGCAAAGGAAATTAAATATGCCAAATCAAAATATTCTTTTTGGTCATCCAATCAATTTATTCTTTTTTTGAGTGGGATTTTACAAGTTAAGAGAAATCATGTTTGCTTTTTCTTTAATTTTTATTTTAATAGAGATCACGCAATTGTTATAACATAATCATGATAGTTTACTTTACATGTGGATCTTGATCCAAAATAATATTCAAATTATATGTCTGCAGTTAATATATTATGTATTTTAAATTAATAAAAGTAAAAATACTTAAATATTATTTTAAATAAATACATTTACGCCTAGCTAGCTAGGCTATATATCTAGTTTGGTTGTAATTACTCATTATTATTTATATATGAATGTAACCACCAAAATATCAAGTATGTGGAGCAGTAATCATATTTCTTAAATCCTCAACAATTATAATTGAGTAGCATTTTTTTTTTTTTTTTAAAAAGGTAGTAAATTAAAAATAATTAAGTAGTAGTGTCCTGGGATCTGGTGATTAAAGCATCCATCAAGTGTGCTGAAATGGAATGGTCTTAAGGCGTGGGGGAATCAGTTTGGCTGGTGGCACGCCTACTTTTTATATCCAAATCATGAGATGGATGCTTTAATTTTTTTTATTATTACTTTTTTAGTTGATATTGCTTATGTTAGGAATATCATATATATATATATATATATATTAAATTAGCACCAATATTCTTTTTATGGCGTGTAAGTAAATATATAAGCTATGTGCAAGTAAAAAAATGAAGCATTGTGCGTGTGTTCAATTATGAAGTTTGATTGTAGATATTTGGAATTTGTTTTTAATATTTAATTAATGTTAGCGAATAAAATTTAAATATTTAAAATTAAATATGAAAGATTAATGTGGTGTTTGGCAATTAGTTAATAGTTGATTGTGTTGATTAATTTTCCTAACTAATTGTATTAGCTGATTATGGCAAAGTGTTTGGTAGATTAGATGTTTAATTACTTTTAGGTTTTTTTTTGAAAGGTAACTGAGCAGATATATTAATTATTAAAGGCTAAATGTTGAATACATGACGGATAGACTAAAAATCAAATACGAGGAACTAAGAAGAAGCTTCTCTTGCTAAAACATGAGCAAGCTTATTCGCTGATCTATGAATAAAACAAAATGACACATTATCAAATCACTTCCACTGATGCTCAATCCCACAACCTCCTTATAATGGAGCAACTTGGTGTCATTAGACTATCTACAAGGTTCTTGACAAGTGCTGATTTAATTTAGTCCTTAAGGGATCAAATATGTCATTATGATAATAATTAAGGAATTAAATTTACACTTAAGTAATTGAATGACTAAATTTACATATTAATTACAATTAGAAAACTAAAGTGTCATCTTGCCTTTGTAAAGTCACACTATGATATGAACAAATGCATTCCAGTCTATAAGAATATGTAAGATTGAGTGATCGGCTTATTACAGTTGAATAGTTGAGTTTGCCACGTGATTTCTATAAGATTTGCAAAGAATTTATAAACAAAATCTTGGATGTTATTTTTTGGTATCACAATATTTTATTTACAAAAAGGTAAAATTTTTCGCCTCAAAGCTACACTCTCAATCCCTCATAATCATTGCACTTAGAGTTGTGAGAAATTGTTTGGGAGAGTATTTATGTGATTTTATATATTTATAGGTGGAGTTTTGGAGGGTGAAGTTCAATATCTTGGCATCGAAATATGACGTTGACTGATATGCAAGTATAAAAAAAATATAATTGTATATATCTTCGCAATAAGAGCCATGGCATAAGCCGACCTATACTGTACGAACTATTACTTTGTTGGAAGAAACATCATAACCACTCTCATGTAAGCAGACGTAGGCCCGATATTGTTTGTTTTTATTGTGGGCATCCGCCTAAATTTGCATAGGCTTTTACTCGATCAATATTTCTTTTTCGAGTTATATCCAATTTAGTCCTCGATTAGAGTGAGTTTTCTCGATTTAGTCTTAAATGACTTTTTGTGCTTAATTATGTCCTCGAATTTGATGGTTTTACTCAATTGCGTTCTATGTTAAGATGTATTGGTAATTTCACATGCATTAATGCTCAATTTAGTCATCGACTACAGTATTTTACCCAAGTCAGCCTCGACTATAGTGATTTTCTCGATTTAGTCATTGATTCTAACAGTCGAGAACTCAATTGAGTAAAACCATCAAAGTCTATGATCTAATTAAGCAGAAAGTCGTTTAGATCTAAATCGAAAAAACCATTATAGTCAAGGATTAAATTAGGTATTAACTCTTTCTTTTCCGCATATGAAAAAAAGTTGAAATTAATAAAAGAATGAGTCAAGTTGAGTGTAGAAAGTGAAGCATATTTTCATGCATGGAAGGGGCTTTTGAGACTTCCAAAATCATGAGAGGCAAGGGATGGGCCATAGAAAAAGGTGGGTTTGTGAGGGTGGATGGGTAGCATACCAAGAAGAGTGTCTCCTCAGGCAGGCCCAAGGCAAGGCTCCTTTGGCGCCGGTGTCTCCGCTTTGCCTCTATTCTATTACAACATACATTTCTTTATGCTTGCAACAAAAGTTTGTGTAATAATAATAATAATAACTCAAATAAATTATAAAATTTTCTAAATATCAAATAAATCATCTTTGTACTACACGCTCTTTACAATCTTCTTTCTAGACAAATCCGTTGCTGACATTCTGCACTCATGTTTTCAAGATTCTTAGCTTCTTCAATTCTTCGATGTTTCATAGTGAGTCAGTTTTACACAAAATATTTTTAAGCGATTTTACATAAAATTTATTTGTATATGTATTATATATAGTGATATACTATAATTTTTATTTATATAGTCAGTAACTCTATAGTCGTAAGATTGTGATTTTAAAGTTCTATTTTGAACCAACTATAGACTCAAATATTAAATTTTGTCTAGGACAAAAGACCTTGAACTACCAATTCAAATATGATGGTTGGACTTAAATATCATGATACTATATATTATATATATATTATATATATATATATATATATATGAAAAAATATTAGTTAAAGGAGTAAGTGAGTTGGAGGTGTACAACAACTTGCAAATCGTGTTTTTCAATTTTGTTTGGTCAACATTGAGTCATTTCTAATTATATTTTTGGCAAGAGGCAAGAGTGTTAAGCTGTGTTTTAGATTTTAGGGAATTGGTTGGTCGATTGGCAACCACTATCCGAGACACAATCAATCATGTTTGTTCTTTTATCAACTAGCTCCATTAATCACTGGGGTTGTGAAGATATATCATCATCCCCAAAATAATTTTTTTTTTTTTTTTAAATCACCGCTTTTACTTATTGCTTACCAAAATGTTATTTTTAATTTAATATTTTAGTGACTCATAATTTTTTTTTTTTTTTAATATTTGACTTCTGTATATTAGAGATAAATTAACTTATAGATTGACTAGTTGATAACATTAGCTGATTGTAGAAAAGTGTTTGATAAATTAACTGTTAGCTGATAGTTGATTACATGCAAAATAATTTTCTCAAAAATCTTATCGAAAAACCTACTTTTGAACAGTTTTTTGAATTTTAGCGTTTTGGAGTTACAAAAAACTAATCAATCAAACACTTATATTAATTGTTTAAGCAAATCAAACAGCTAATAGGGATCAGATAAGTTAAAATTGGCTGATAAGCTAACTATATTACCAAATAGGGATTTTAGGGTAGCTTGATCATTCAATGCACCAAAAGTAGGGAGAGAGAAGTGGATATAATGATGATTAAGTTATGCATGATAAGAGTTACAAATAAGCCAACACAAGTATTTGGTGGTCTGAAACATGATAAAAACAAAATGGAAGCATGATCTTAAAGCTTGGTTTATAGAATTCCAATGGACAGAAAGGGATGAAAAGTGGTTGTTTGGGGGAGTAGTGATATGTGTGGAGAATATTTTCAGGTGCATGCGCAAATTAAAAGACCCAAAGGAGAAAAAAGAAAGTTTTTTGAGTACAAACTAAGCATGACTATAACCCTAAAAGCAAAAGTTTGCTCCCCATTTGACATCATTCCCCTCACATTCTTCTCCTTCCCATCCCGAGGCAAACCCTAACCCTGCCCTTCATCTCTCTTATAATCTCCAACTCCCCTCTTTGCTCCACACTTCACTCTCATCATCTCCATATATACACCCTTGCCTTTCCTTCCTTTTCCTATATAGCTTCTTCTCATACCTCTCTTCCCTTTCAATCAGTTTTACTCGATCTTACTGGTACGATTCTCTCTATTTTTATCAGTTTCAGGAACGGTCCATTCATGTATTTAAAGATTGCTACGCCGGCTAATTTAGCTTTTTTCTTGATAAGTTTCTCTTTTCTTGTCCGTAAAAGGTTTTGGCATGTATTTCAAGCATGACATATTTAGTAATAGAGGATATATAGTCAATCCATCTATTACATCTTTCCCCAACAAACCTTCCATTATTTCCATTTCAATTAAAACAAGTTGTTCTATCTTTCATCTTATTAGCAATACTTCTCTTAGCTTTCTTGTTGTTGGTATTAGGTTTGAATTAACTATTCCATGGCTTTGACAATGATCTCTTGGAAACAATGTTTTTCACCCATTTACATCAAAGTTCATGAGACTTTAATTTCTTAATACACACAAACATAGTACTACTTTCTTTAATAAAAAAAAAAGTTATTTCAAATGGATTACTGTTTTATCCAATTCCTTTTCTGCCAACCTTAAAATCCATGGTCTAAAAGCAAATTTTCAAAAAGATATTTATTTTGAATTGATCAATCCCTACCAAGAATGATACATGACTTTA
>VALG01007677.1:0-16639 GCA_009835305.1 Ipomoea purpurea | reverse complement strand
TTCCGCTCTTGCACAACCATAAAGAGAAATATTACGGATTAAATAAAAAAATACCTAAATGATCCAATAATGCAACAAGAATAAAGTTTATTCATGTATGGAAAAATAATTGGTTTCATGAAGACAATCACGCGAGCCACACAATATTCTGCCACTCAATTCGCATTTCTAGAACTGAAGAAACCCCTCATCCTATATATAGCCAATATACGCTAATCCTAGAAAGCGCATCTCAATTCAACCATCCTAGCATACTAAAATAGGCGATACTAGAGATGCGCGTGAGGTTCAGCATGAATCTGAGGATTCACAACTCGCGCCACGCACAACAATCAATCTCACGAGGCATGCACCGAATGTCTTCGCCCCTTGTATTTCTTCCAGAACTATCTCCGTTTAGTTTCTAACTCCAAGTAATATTCGACCCCTAAGGCCTAGTTATAACGTCCCAAAGGCAACCAATTGAAAAGACATAAAAGAGAAGATTCATCCAATAGCAGGAAATTAGAGATTAGAGGTCTAGAGAGTAATCTGCATGTCTCCTTCAATATGCAACACATAAGCACACTTTTCATCGTAGACTTATTATGACTATAAATATCTCCTCTCCTAGGGGGTTCAAAAAGCTCCTTTATCCACAACCACCATTTGACGCTCCGCAAATAAATCTATCAAACCACGAGGTTATTCTAGCACCGCGAAACTGCCCAGGGATCATTGTCTGTTCCGTGTCTCTACATCTGTCTCATGACGTATGCCCCGTTAATATATGAGGACTTCTTTTAAGCATCTACAGCCAGGGAAAAACTAATTAAATATTAAAGTAATTGGTTTTAAAATTAAGTATTGATACTTTTAAAGGTACCAAATCTGCAACAAGACCTCGAGCAGTGTTGAAGAATTACAAATTAAATAGCGAAGTAGGCGAAGAATATAATAATATTTTGATAATGAGATATAATAAATGGTATATTATAATGACCTGAATATTACTATTAAGAATTAACCATGAGATCTTTAGAATAATCTTTGAAGATATGGAGTATTGAATTATAATAAATGAAATTAATATACAGTTCTTAATAAAATTAATGCGAAATAAAGGAAATAAGACTTAGAATGATTAGAGCAACCCTAGAGACATATTGATGATTTAGATTGGATAAGAGTATGGAACATCTCTAGGTCGACTTAATTTAAGTCATTAACCAGAAAATCCTGACCAAATACCGAAATAAAATTACATTTGCAATATGAAATAATAGAAAAGCGATCGATATATCTTGTTGAATATAAAAGGATGATTCAGAACCCAGGAATATATGTAATAACAAATGTATGGATAATTGATGCTCATCTTAAGTAAATTAGTCTACCAGTTGTTCAGAAAGATTAGCTAGATTAAGTAAATAAAGGCGAGACAATTGACACTGGTAAATAATTCGCATGTTTTTAGGGAGTCAGATGAATTATTGCTCCACGTAAGATATTATGTTTAAGAAAAGCATAGACTACAAGGATTGATCTTGAAGGTTTATGTGTCGTTCGTTTCTAGTATTTGATCCGTTAATTGTCTACGTGTTGCCCGTTAATTACCGCTTGGCAGAAGTGCTCTGAAGCATGGTTTCGGGTTCCAACGGTGGTTCCGAGACGTAAATGTGATAAAGGAGTTCAGTGGCTGGGACCCCGCCACCCTACCCACTGCCGGAACAGTGTTCCCCGCAGGCGGCCGCCGGCGGGCGGCAAGCTGCCGCCGGCACCCGCTGCCTAACGGAAACAGTAACTCCGGCGGGCAGCGGTGGCCCACCGCGCCGGCTACCCGTTGGAACCATCACGCCACTCGGGATCCCGGCTTCCCCCCCGTTTGATTGTTTCCCCGACCCCCGTGGTGTTCCCACGGGACGCCCGTTTATCGTGCGCCTATGTCTAGGTTTGAATGTTCGGGTACCGTTTCGTAGGTTTATGAGTCTATAATATTGCAATGCTAGTTGAATTGGTATATCCGTTGCTCTAGGTACAAAAGAAGTATGAACCCCTTAGGAACGTATTCCTAGTTTGTGAGGATCACCCGGCATAGGTTGGTTATAACGGCTTTATTCCCCCTTCAATGTGTAAATGTGGGATGCATGTTCTTGCTAATGTGTTATGTGTGTGTCGTGTGCCCCAATTCGGTTGCGATCAGATTGGATTATCCTGAGCTGCGGTTCAGCAGCTGGCTGCGGTTACCGGTCGATTCCCTCGGGCTGCGGTCCACCGTTTGGTGCGATCAAACGTTTCTATACAGCTGCGGTTCTCTAATCCTGGCTGGCGTCAGATGAGCACTCCTCAATTGGGCTGCGGTCCACTCGTTTGGTTCGATCAAAACATTATGATGAGATTGGGTTCATCGGTCGGCATTGCGATCGACCTCAGGAGCATAGAACATCAGCCCAACGTTAAATTTGTTGATTACCATTCTTCTAGAGAATATCGGGGGACCATGGTCTGGGAGGGGACCATTGTTCAAGTCTAAAGTGCAATACTTGCAGATACTGACTCTCATAACGATAATTGTCATGTGTCATTCTATATTCGGTTTTATCATATGGTTCTCACTCCTTCTGGTTACGATATTCCCCGCTGTGTCCGGCCATGGATGCGTTGTTACTGATATAGAAACATTTGGATCGTGTATGCTGTTCTGTAGATCTTACAGAGTGCTCTATAGGAGTGAACTACTGGGCCCATACTAGACGGTTCTCTATATTGGGTGAATTGGTCTTTACAAAAATGGTCTTGATATCAGCATTCTAACTGATTTATCGGTATGCGTATATTGCTCTAGGTTCCTGATCGTCCTGTTAATCCACCTAGGAATGTGTTAGCTCTAAGAGACCAGGATGGCGATCAAAGCGTGTTTAGTTGTGAAATCACAACTTGACCTGCAATAGCGTCTGGTCATTTCACCCTACATAGTTCGGAGTTTCACATAAATTTCTACGGTTTTATAAAGCATAAGAAGTCATCGTACCGATTGCAGGAAATTATTACCTTTCTTCTATTTTTTTGGCTCTTAAAGAATGGGTATATATACTGGGTAAAAATCTGTCACCAAAAAATTAATACTCCATACAATCATAGGAACAATGATTCCTATAATTGATTCAAAGATCACAACCACATTTTCAATCGTTGTATTTTAACAGCGTTGGAGTGGGTTACGCAGTCATTTCTCGGCTGAACAGTTATATTATTTGGCCCTTTCAGGCTATCAGAGGATTGAGCACTTGGTAAAGTAAGCGCTATAAAGATATCATATGGAGCGTAGAAGTAGTGTAAGTAAGACCCTTTTCGTGCTGAAAGTTCAGCCTAACATACATCACACCTGAACGTAGCCAATTTGTTAAATTGCATATCATCAATTATATTTAGAAATTTCTCAAGCGAGGGATGTAACATTAGATAAGACATTAAGGAAATTCACAACATGCTGACTAACTCCATTGGCAGTTTTATCTATATATGACCCGAGGTGGTGGCATAGCACACATTGGGTTATATACCGTAGCAGCATTATTGCTATAATCGCTATGAGAGGATGATAATAATCCATTTAGATAGTTCTATCTGGGTTTATATATAGGTGAATGGGTGAGAACCCCGGCCCAAGAAAGGGCTATGATAAAGATTAGACCAAATAAGAAGAGAAAAATCGGCGTGAGTGATTAACTAAGGTCTCCCATATCCCTTGGCTGGTCTAGGCTAATCTGACAGCCCAAAAAAAGGCCCCATCGTGGATGACCTGCAAGACACGGCCTATAATTCCCGGTGCTCATCACCTCCTCAGACGATGCATATGGTGCGTGTGCATGCGTCTAGCGCGCAGGACTTTCCAAGCCCTCGAACCCCTCGGATCCGTTCTCGTATTAGATCGCGATCCCGAAGAACGGATAAGAAGAGAGGAGCGGGCTCTGCCTTGATGACTCTCGCGCGAAGAACCCGCTGAAAGGGTTAGATTGCCAGTATACATCCTCTAATTGCACAGTTTTTGATTTCCAGTAAGGTTGTGTGGAGGCTTGTGATCCACTCAGTAAAATGACTATCCCATTTTAGCAACCACAAAAATAATTCTCAGGGAGTACTCGCCTATCTATGTTTCTAGATCGGAGTAACACACAGGAGTAAAGCAAACTGGTTTGATATCATAAAAGGGCACTTAAGAGTTACTCTCAACTATTATTATTAGTAGCAAATCCAACAACTTTACTGTAACGAGTTAGACGATTGGACATAAAAACCAAAATACCGCTAATAGTCGAACAATAAATACAGGAGGTTCAGTGGATTTTTGAACAACAAATTAAACTAACGGTCAGAAAGTTGATATTCATCGAAGCCTATCAGGCGATGTCAGTATTTATATCACACTAAATGGTGCCAATTATCCGTATTGCAATATCTTAAAGATCAATTTCAGGATTAAGATTATGATGGCGGGAATACCGCAAAGCTGGACCCATCGAATTACTCTCCGTAACATCTCTACTTTGCCTAGTGAATTTCACTCCGTGGCTTAAACACCCATATAAGATCAGAGATCAGGCATCAATTACTCCTAATTACTGACCATATCCCAGATGGCAACAATCTAGAATAAACTTCCCCTAATAAGTTTCCTCATTTCCCAAGGTCCACGACCTTTAGGTGCAATTGTGTGACCCTAATTATACCTCCCCAAACTCCCATTTCAGATCGTACGGCAACAGAACATCACTGCTCAGCATGAAAAACGGCAGTAATATCGCCATCCTAATTTACTAAGCATCAACAATAATTATCATACCCACGATTGCCAACAGCAAGCGTATCTAAAACCCAAATAATAATAATTAACAAAACTAGAGAGCCTCCAGCGCACCGATGAGGTTCATACAACACTGTTTCCCTACCACTATAGAATCTCTAACATACTGAACTTTAGCCAAGCATGACTAAATTCATACTTACTCACGCGAACATATCAAACCGTAACGAAAATATACAAATCGTGGGACAAAAGAGTACACAAGCATGTAAGCGCAGTACGATTTTTCCCAAATGTCCAGTCTGCTCTTCTGCTATCCCAAAGTACACTTGGGGATCAATTCGTTGATGTTTCTCCTCTTTCGCTTCTTGTTCTAAACGCACAAAGCACTCTAAAAGTCTCCCTCCGGTGTTCTTCTTAGGTTGCATGAAGAACGTGGATATTAATAGCTAGATAGGAAGTTTGCACAGACAGTGGCAATCTGAGTACAAAAATTGGAACATCAAATATGACCTCAGATTATCTCGGTCAAGCGAATGATAGTCGCTAGGCCCCCGCCCGCACGCGTCGAGCCCTAATTCTCCACGGCGTCGAGACCATGCTCGGGCGCCCGGCGTGCGTCAGCAAATTCTCCACGGCGTTGATGACCGGCCAGCATGGTACTCCGATCATAAACGCCTTCTGGAATTCTCTGCTGCAGTCGAGTCCGAACACTGGGCGATTACTTGTCTAAAATCTGCCTCCATACTCATGCCTTGAGCTTCCTGTGCTGATTAGAATTGACTAACCAAATAGGTCTCAAAACACTAAAAAACCACGCGTAAACCATCATCATAAACAAAGTGCGAACCATAAATCTAAAATGGATAAAACCCGCAGTTCGGATACAAGTTCGTAAGATCCTAATAATAGCTAGTATAAATTTCAAAGAACTTATTAACAGAGATGAATTCACATAACTTAAATTATCATAACAACGCAAAGACTAGATACACATCACCCAGATGCGCGATACAAACACATCACATCTTGCAGACGCATAACCCCCTCACACTTAAGCTTTGTGCTTGTCCTCAAGGCAAAACCTAAGGATACAACTGCAAAAGTCAAATCCATACGCAAATCTTACTGCATCAAGAGCCTCTCTATCGGCACCAACCTTTCAAACCAACCAACCAAAACCTTCTAGCATAAAACAACAGACAGCATTCAAGAATCAAATTAGTTCTGGGCACAATATCAAAGACCATAATTCCAAGACAATAACCACACGCACAAAGAATTTTAAACGCATGTGAGGATGCAAGTGCTGGCACACAACAGCTCAGACATTGAGATCTATGCAACGACACGGTTATGATGAGATTCCCCATAACCGCGTTTCGCTTCATACTCGCCCTACGATCAATATCCCTAAGAAGTTCATCCCGCTAGAATCGAATAGCGACCCTTATTCACGCGCTTACGCTAATGGGGCTGACGGGTGATGCTAACAAAGAGCTGTGTATGAAAAAAAAAATTTAATCAAAAGAGAGAATGGTCACAATTTATCTAAACTTTTCAAAATGTTGGAAGAGATGAGATAATCATAATTCCAAGGAGCAAATTTTCTTTTAAGAACTTAGCAACTCTGTTGGTAAAGTGAGGATCCAAAACTCAAAAATTTCTCATTCTTCCTTTTTTTTTCCTTCCTTCTTTTTCATTCTTTTCTCGTTCGGTCTCGGACTTTTGGATCCTTTGGATATTCCAGCCACGTGATAAAATTCATTTTTATATCTAATCTTATTTCATAGACCTTCTATTCACTACTATGATCAACATCACAGGTAACACTTAAGCTGCATGTCACAATTCATTTTTTTTTGTTTATTCGGTAGCCACAAGCCTCATAAAAAACTCTTTCTTATAGAAAAAGATAATCTAAGATAATAGAAAGTTTCAATTCTCTACAAGGGTGCGTGCAGAAATATTTGGCCAGGCTAATGGTTATTCTAAATGCAAGGGGTACCCCAATCAAAGAAAACAACACGAAAGAGAGGGAGACTAGCAGATACAGTTTCACGCAATTATTCTCATGCACTAATTTACTAAAGGCAGCAAAATGGGGAACGAAGATAAACCATCAATATATTCACATCCAGGAAGACACGGCTTTAGCCAAGGACTTAATGAGCTAAAAACAAAAATCGACGCTAAATCACTATCAAAACGTGCAAAACTTAGACATCACTTAGGGAGTAAAATGGACGCAAAGTTATAGCAACAGAAGAAACCATCATTTGACGCACCGATAACGTTAATCGTCACATAAGCCCTCTCCAAAGCCGTAGGCAACTCAAATACACGAAGATGCTGTAGTAATAAAGTACAATCGTATTAACCCCGCCGGATGGTTTAAAAGCAAAGCTATATGGCCAAGAGAATACGATCAACTATCTGTGTTAGCACATCGGTTCAAATCATCCATCACAAAGATATGAGACTAGAGCAGAACCACTAAAATCACCCACCAAAGTAAACACACCTCACAAGAGAGAGTAATTGTACTGCATGCTAAGACAAGTAAACTTATTCACCAAAAATGGCATATGAGTCATCCAAGAAAAAAACAAAAATTTTAAATTTTAGAAATATCCCCAAAATTAATGACTCCTCCCCCACACTTAAAACTTTGCATCGTCCCTGGTGCAAGAGAAAAGAGAAAAACTAAAAAGCAAAAAATAATCACGAACTAGAAAGCAATAAAACTAAATAAAACGAATCTAGAAAGCAATAAATTAAACTAAAAGCAATAAATATGAAAGAAATAAAAGATAACATGGGGTGCCTCCCATGAAGCGCGCTAAGTTTAACGTCGTTTAGCTCGACGTTACCCTCTAAAATAAGCCATCAAGTGAGTTGGAGAAGAAAAATCCACCTTCTTATCCATCAACTTTCTCGTTCCAGGTAATTTGCTTCAGTGGTGTCCATTTAAAAACTCTCCTTAAGCTCGAACACCTTCCGTCATCATGTAAGCGAACCACATTCTGCCCAGAATCAAGAATTATGGGCCCTCGCATTCCTCTTTTCCTTCTTTTTCAACACTCTCCTTGTTCCAACAAGTAATGAGAGTCTCGGTCATTCACATGAACCAGCAAGTATTATGGGAATCCATTGGATATAACGATAGGCAAATCGTGTGTCTCTATCCTTAAGAACTCCAATGCCTCCCAAATTCAAAATTTCTCTAAAGTTCTCTCCAAGGGAAGTGTTCTCCATTGGTGAGGACATCCTCATTCAAATCATGTGCTCCATTAAAAACTTCCTCATCTAATGGGCAACTCTCTATATGTTCCTTGCCATCATTACCTTGTAACTCTACATTTTCCTCCCAGCTTGGGTTTTCCATCTCAATGCATTTATCAAATACTTCTTCATCTCCCTCTCTAAGATCCTCATCATCCTTTTATTTCTATCAACTTCATGACCTTCATTTGGCAAGAGCAACTCTTCTAGAACTCTCCCATTAAATGAATCTTGAAGTGGCTCTTGAATTGTCAAATCTTGCTGTCGAGCCATCATGTGATCGAGTCGAGCATTCATGTGATTAAGTTGAGCATTCATGTGATCATTTTGAGCTTATATCTCCAGAAGTATTTGCGATTACCCCTTGTTAGTCTGTATGGGTTCGCAATATCAATTGTTGAGCTGCAAGTGTTGGCACTTCCTCGTGTGTTCTTAGACCGCAATTATGACGAGTACAATTTGCGTTTAGACTTGTATGTGACTTAATCCTTCAGCTTGTTGGACGGCAATTTGAGTGTATAATTGTCTATTCCTTTGCTTGTACAACTCTTGCGAATACAAGACAACTCCTTGAGCTTTCGCCCTTGATGACTTGTAAATCTGGATCCATCGATGGAATGCAATTTCATTCTGCCTCATGAGGTACAGCACTCACATAGCATCATCGAGCATCTCATGAGCGGTTTGATGGAGGTAGGTTGGTGTGGCATCCTTTGATAACATGGCTTGTGACTCATGTTGCGACATAAAATCCCACATTGTAGTTAAGAGTTGTTGGGATATGAGAGGGGCGGGGCGCCCGGGGGTTGGTGGGGTTGAGCAATGAAGACAATTTATCCAAACAGAAGATGATCCCCACCACAAAATGAGAGACATGCATTTCGGCGAGTGTTAATGAGTTTTGATACATCACAACGTTCGTTTGAAAAATAATCGCGTAAAATGTCATAGGATGCGTCGCACCAACACGGGATTGTATTTGACAACCGGGAAGCCTTCGGTGAATGATTCGTCCCATGGTCCGATTCGGACAACATTATCTCATCCCCCTCCCGAGGTTGGCACCGTCACTACATACTCATCTATTCAATACACCATATGAGAACGTTAAGTTGGGGTAACAACGAATGAGCAGGTAATCAAGTTTCATGTATCTCTGGAACTTGCAACATCGATACCTCGGAGTCGCGATCATAAAAGATACCCGGATTACAAACCAACCAGTACTTGAATCTTATCTCTTGTGGGTTTGCCCCTTCTGTATAAAAAAAAATTGCAAACAGATAGTAATTGATTTCAAATATTAACAAACAAGATCTTGACTACAAGACTGTCGCCTAGAAATAAACCAAATTACTCCGAATGTTAATACTAGACAGGAATCACCAGCACTTCCCCCCATCCGGCGAGACAGGAGCCGATTTGAGGCGTATGTAGTCTAGCGCTTTCAAGATTTCCAGGGATGCTCTTGGTGCAACACCACAAAAAACTTCAGAGTACTGATGCATTACTCGATCCAGCACAGGGAAGCTGATCGTGGTATCGGATAGAAGCAAAAAGTACTCTAGTTCTTCTACTCGGGACGGTAGTTTAACTTCTATTATTAGAGCTAATCCTAACAATGTTACCTAGATTGTTGATTGGCCATAAAATAATTAAAATAAACAGAGGTTCAAGATTTTGAAAATAATATAGAGAGAAGTTTGAGATATCCATTGGGATTCAAGTATTATAATCACCTAGTGGGCCAATTATCGTGCATTGCATATTTAGTTTTTCGAAACTCGATCAGAAATACTCTTGTAGTGAGCGCACTGTCCAGAAAGGTGACATCGACACGTACACTCGTCCAAAACTTATCTATTGGATAGTGATTGCCTCGCATAGTCCGACATTCCTCAAAGTCAGGCCAGGACAAGGCTCTAAACATACACGCTAAGGTAATGATTAAGATCGAACAAGCTCACGTCGCTATAACCCCAAATACGAAAAGTTGCGCATTCCCGCCAAGGGTATCTTGATTTTACCATGAAACCTAAGCGACGTGGCTACCGACCTAACCCGCATGGAAAAGTACAAAAGCACTTCCGACCACGATTGCAGATCATTAGCATTATAAAATTCCTCTCAAGGACTATACAACGTGACAGACGGACTTTCTCATTTTCTCTAGCAAGTGCTCAACCTTATATAGCAAAGACCTAGCGGACAATTGTAGCTGCATCCTTCCTCACCATTGGATATAATAAGCGACCGCAGAATTCCACTTATTGCCTGAATCGGACAAACAGCTTTGGGTATCGAAGGAATAAAGCAATAAGCTATGTAAGTTCTGGAGTGAGCCCAATTTATAATTAACACCCCAGGAGGAGCGGAATCCCTTTTTCACAACTATACTGACTCCCTCGCCAAGGCAGAAAGTCTTGTACTGATCTGAGCAAAAACGAACGAAGCAACTATCGTTAAACATATAACCCCAAACCGATCGATCTATGAAAGTCTGACCTGAAACACGGTTAGTCAACCACCTAGGAAACGTAGAGGAGGAGACCCTTCAGGGCGAGTATACGGGATTTCAGATAACATCTTTATTTACCCAACGATAACCGGCTCCTGATAAAGAATTTCCTAGCCCAAAGCATGAGCTAACAAAAACTTATTCACATAGAGCAATCAGTACTATGGAAACCATAAAGAATTACACAATCATCAGAACAGTGTACAACCTAATTCCCTACACCCACCGATTGACGATAATTACCCAAATCGTGCGCCTCAGGTACCATAACATTCTTCGCTGTTCACATGCGACTAACCAATGCCGCGAGACCTCCATTCTGATTTCACCCTCGGTGTCTATTTCTGATCAGGTGAAGAAGGCGTCTAAAGAGGAAAAGGACGCGCTCGGAATCTCATCGCCGCGATTGTGGTCTTCGTTAGAGCACGAGCGATAGAATCACACTAGGACTTTTGCGACTGAGCGTACAGTGCCATATGATCATATCGAGGGAACGGCTTAAATAATGCCTGAGGTACGGTGTCTCACATAACTCATGTACAGCAAGAGAGACCTTGACAATATACAAGATATGAGACTCAATGAACGTCCTTCCGCTCGCCAAGATCGATCGTTGCCTTAGAGCCGACGCGTTCGAGCCAATTCTCACGCGTCGAGACTGCTGGTCTCCCGATCATGGGAAACCTTATGGAAATTCTCGTACCGCCGTCAGAGTCCAATCCCTCTCGGGCATCCCG
Organism: Ipomoea purpurea; assembly: GCA_009835305.1. Classification (NCBI taxonomy): domain Eukaryota; kingdom Viridiplantae; phylum Streptophyta; class Magnoliopsida; order Solanales; family Convolvulaceae; genus Ipomoea; species Ipomoea purpurea. Next base: position 5,316 of record VALG01007677.1, on the reverse strand, counting down.
AACATTCAGAATCCAAGAATTGGCTCCAAACTCCATCCTTAGAAAGCAAATCCATTGAGTTGGATAGCGGAGAATTGACCCATACATCGATTCAAAAACACTAACGAACTAGATCTTGCAAGAAACAGACCGGCGGTTAACAACACATTCAAAACCAAGTGCGAACTTACTATACGTTATAAAAGATGATAATAGCAAGGAAAAATGTATTAAAATAAGTCACAAATTAAATGAGCTTATAATGTTATAAGCCCGGATTCCAGAGATGATTGCACAAATAAACTATAAATATACAACAAGCAAAGATGTGATAACAATGCCAGAGTTGGCACTATCCAAAACCTGTTGCAAAATCGCGCCCTGGCGCCGCGATATAAATCAGGTCGCCTACATGCGCTACCCGGGCCCGTCTCCTAGGTGGCTTAGGCGCCCGTTAGTGCGCTCCTAAAGGCGGCCCGCCTAGCGCGTTCTAAGGCGCAAGCCTAAGGTTTCATCTAGGCGCCTAGGCGCTCGCCGCAGGCGCGCTAGCGATTGTTTTCCAACATTGATATCCAGTAAATGGCTTTTATTTTTCTCGGGATTTGTTCTATCCCCTCTCTGTGTGACCATGTATCCTAGGAATATTTCCCCCCCACGGACAGCGAATGCGCATTTTCTTTGGATTCATTAAACACAGTTTGTATCTTTCCATGGAGTTGGACAGCATGCTCTAAGGTCTCGAGAGTGTTCGGTGAGCTTCTTTGCTTTTTACAACAGGTCGTCGAAATAGCCTCAATGGCTTTTCCCGAAGCAACTGTTTGAAATATTTGGGACCCATCCTTGTAAATGTTTCTCCGCAATTTTTTCAGGTCGAACCGGCATCACCGTTATAGGCAAGTAGACTCCATCAAGTGTTAGGGAATGCTGTTTTTTCTTCGTCATGTTCTGCAATAAATATTTGGTGGTAGCCCCGAAAGGCGTCCATCAAGCTAGTAGTGGCGGGCAACCCTGCAGATCTTTGGTCTACCAGGTTGGTGTCTATTCGGGTAAAAAAGGGAAGGGTCCTTCAGGACAGCCCTTGTTGAGGTCAGTATAGATCAACACACATTCTCCATGTTGGGGCTTCGGTACTAGCACAACATTAGTCACCCAAGCGGGATAGGTGACTTCCTTGAGGTGACCGATCTCTTGTTGGGTGGAAACTTCTTTTTTTTACGTATTCTCTTCGGTCTGCCGCTAGGTGGCCTCTTCCGTTGGCATGACTGGTCGGGTGGCCGGATTGACTTATAAGCGGTGGGTGATGACCGACCGGTCAATTCCGGGCATGTCTTCGGGTCCCCAAGCGAATAGGATTTTGTACTCTTTCAGTGTCTGTAAGATGCTCAAGCCGGACCTCTTCTGTTAACCCTTTGCCTATTCTTGATCGTTCTATCTGGTCTGGAGTCCTCCAAAGCTACTTCTTCTAAATCGGCTACGGGTTCCGGCCTTTCCTTAGTCTCCTCTCCTAAGGTTTTCTCAGTGATAGTTTGGACCTGCAGGTCGCGTCTCCCAATCTGCCGGTAAGAGAGGAGGTAGCATGACCGGGCCACATGATCGCATTTAGCATCCCCACTCCTTTGGGTGTTCGGAATTTTTAAGCACAGATGCTCGAGCGACACCACATCCCCTAGGTCCTCTAAGCCCAGACGTCCTAGAATTACGTTGTGCACGGAATTGATTGTTAATAACCACGAACTCCATGTCTACTCGGGAACGGACCCTTGGGTATTCTCCTATTTCTACGGGCAAGGTGAGGCACCCCTCCAGCCTCTACGCTATCTCCGGTGACCCAGCAAGTGGCGTCCGCACCAAGTGTAGTTGTTCTCTGGACAGCCCTAGTTTGTTAAATGTTTCGAGGTACATGACATTGACACTACTGCCCAGTGTCTATAAATACTCTTCGGACGGTGTCCCGTGATGTCCACGGTTGACGACATTTTAGGGGCATCGCGGTGTGGTGTTTGGCCGTTCGGGAGGTCTTCATCAGAGAAGGTGATGATGTCCCTCCGGCCTTTCTTGATGGGGGGTCTATGTTTGCACTGCGCCTACATATAATTGTCTAGCCCAATGTTTCCTTTCGCGAGAGCTGTCTCCAACCGCAGGCCCGCCACAAATCATGTGGATCACACGCTTGTGTTTCAGTTTCGATCGTCTTGCTCTTCTGGATTCCCCTCTTCTTGGTTGGGTGCTTTCTGTTGGGGCCTATCCCTAAGTTCGCCGGGAGGGTCCCGGGCTGGTTCCCATGGAAGTTTTCACCATTGGTTGGGGGAGCAGTTGATTGTCTTTTCTAGATAAGCTCCTCGATTTCTTTTTGTAGGGTAGTACATTCTTTGGTAGAATGTCCTGTGGACCTGTGATATCGGCAGTATCTGGTGTTCCCGCGGCTGGCCGTTCCTCCGCCTTTGTGGGTGGTGGCGGTAGGTTCTCTGTAGGTCGGGGTGGTTGGACCTCGTGTACGTGCCTCGCCCTGAGGGCGGGGACTGCTCTATGTCGAGGGGGAGGTGGCTCCCGAATGACGTTAGATCTCTCTTCCCGTTTAGACGGTCGGTCCAACGGACGCGTTCTCGTTTCGTCACAGGGTCGTTTCGCCTCTCGCCTTATTTTTTTTCGCAAAGCCTCTTCTGTTTTCGCGTATTTGTTGGCCCTCCGGATGGGCCTGTGCATACTGTTTTCGGGGGTCTCCCTTCGTAGACTAGTGAACAGATCCCCTGACCGGAGGGATTCCATGAATAAAGTGAGGGCCGTTCGGTCGTCCAGATCTTCCACAGCATGGATTTCCTTCTGCCATCTTTTTAAGAACTCTTTTAGTGTCTCTGTTTCTCCTTGTTGTATGGCAGTCAAGGTCATGAAGTGCTTCTTTGTTTTCATGCTTCCTGCAAAGTAGGTTAGGAATTGTTCTGCTAGGGTTTCGAAGCGGTCGATGGACCCTGGTGATAGAGATAGGAACCAATGCTGCGTTGCCCCTCCCAGGGTCCGAGAAAAAGGCGGACAGTACATGGGGTCCTCCGCCCTATTACCATCATCTTTGCCTGGAAGCCGACTAAGTGATCACTGGGGTCCCCTGTTCCATCGTAAGTAGGCATTGTCGGACACTTGAAGTCTCTTAGCGCGCGATATTCTTGGATTTTCATAGAGAATGGACTAGCAGACAATAGAGATCGAGCGGTTGGTTGATCTCTCCTACCCTCGACTTTCTTTGGAGGTCTCTCACTTCCCTGGCGAGTTCTGCCATCTCTCGATCTCGATTCCCCTGACCAAGTTCTGGAGTTTTCTCCGCTACCCTCCACCATGTCTTGCAGAATTCGTCTTCGATCGAGATCTCCTTCCCTTGCTCTTCCCGTGTGAGAACCGGTTGCCTGGATGACCTCCACCCATCGCTGGGGTTGAGCCTGACTCTTTGTTTGGGCTTTCTACTGGGAGGTTTCTGAGTTCAAGCTGTGGAACGGTTGTCTGTTGATTCAGGGGCCTTATGCGATCAAGGACGGAGATTGCACGACGGGGTCCATGGGGTGGAGCCGATCTCTGTGTTCTTTCAGGCAGTAAGTTCACGTTGGGCAGTCGGTCGCCGACGATCTGAGTGGTGTTGTTTACCCAGGAGGGTTCTGGGGATCCTGCCCTTGCGGTCTGGCCATGATGTAGGGCCCCTAAGTAGCGTGCAGCGGCCTCTACTATCTCGGGGGTGAGTTCCACTGGCTGGGTCAACATTGGTCGTGGTCGTGGGTTCGATCACCACAGACGGCGCCAATGTTGGTTTTATGACTTTTGGACAGTCAACGGCAGGCCAACACTATCGTTAGAATAACAAGAATATATGAAAAGTATAGGGAAATATATGGAGAAAATATAGGAACTTTGTATTGAAGATATTGCTCGTGAATAAAGAAAGTTGTGTCCAGTATGGTGGAAATTGCATTCCCCTTCCTCTATGTAAGGGGTCTATTTATACATATTTTGGGCTTAGAGCCCTATAACGAACTCTTGAGTTCTTCCGCCATGGGTATCTTTCTTGGGCTTCCTTGATCCAGTTACTTTCTTATGCCGGTCCATGTGGCCCAGGCCTAGTATACAATCCATCATCTAGTCCCCCACTTTCTTGAGATTTTGCAAAGTTGATGTCTCAGGAAAGTATCTAAAACAATATTCTCTTATCCATTCTCCGCTTCTAAAAGTCAAGTACTCTAGGTTATGGTCATTTTGAATGCAACCGTTAAACTGCGCGGTCCATGGTGAGCCCTAAGCCAGAGCTGAGTGTAGGGGGCCCAGATTATACTAGTTGCCTCGTTAAAAACCTTAGACTATGAAAAACCCAGTAGGAAAAAACTTAGCTAAGGGGAAAAGAGTACAACTATGAGTGCAATCTTTTAGGGCTATAAAGATTCTTTTTTCATGCCATTAACTCCTTCTGGCTGAATCTCAAGTGATTCTTCATTTTTCGATAAGCTTTTTGTAATTATTTCCTGCAAGATTAAATAAATAAGATGTGATTAGACAGACATGCTTTTAGTTTTTGATTAAATATGAATTCTTGGTTAATAGATATGTTAAGAATTGAAATTCCTATCTTCCTTTCTTGTGACAACTGCGCACTTACTCATTTGTATACCATTATTGTTATAGGTAGCGCGGAGCTAACCATGTAACTTAAGTGACAACATTGGAGCTTGTCATGTAATGTAAGTGACAGCGCGGAGCTTGTCATAAAATTTGAGTGACAGCATGGAGCTTGTCATGTAATATAAGTGATAACGCGGAGCTTTCCATGTAATGTGGTGTGTAGAACTTTTCACAATATTGGTTTCATTTGAATAAGTTGGCAGTTGAGCACGTTAAATAATTGATAAAAAATACATAAAAAAAATTAATAATAATAATAACAAGAATGCTTATCTTTTACCTTTGTCGATCTGAATTGTCCGCACATATATATCTTTGTAGTTATAGCTCTCCTCTTGAAAACGAAATTGATGTTGTTGAATTTAAATTGCCAACAATAATTTGCAGCTGTTGGATTCCTTTGCCGTGTATACACATGCATGCAACTATTCAAGTGAAACTTCATAAATTCCCATTACAGATGATTTGGCTTGGAGATTCCGAAACGAAGCATGCACTTGACGAATGCATGGGAATGACTTGGGGTAATTTAATACTTCCCTTTTTGCGTATCTCACGCCTCCGGCGACCGCAAGCTTCGTCGTGAGGGTTGGGGCTGATTGACTGAGGAAGGTTTATTGAGGTAGGAATCACGAGACTATTCGTATCGATCCCCACAGACGGCGCCAATTTTGGTTTTATGAA
>VALG01007675.1:0-16485 GCA_009835305.1 Ipomoea purpurea | reverse complement strand
CTGTTTTTTCTTGTTGGATTTTCTGCACTGGCTCTGAGGTTGCTTTTCATTTGTGTTTGATTACAGTTTGATAAAAATGTTTGCTTTTTTGTGTTAGAGCTTGTTTAATCTATTGTATGAACTTATAATTTTTGACTCGCAAGATTCAAGAAGTAAATAATGGGTAATTTCACCAAGTTCGTTAGGCTGTTAGCTCGGTAATCACAAATTTACATGGTCCTGTTTGGTAAATAAGTAGCTTATTAGTAGGCTGTTAACGATACCGAACATAAAACGAACGAAGGTTGTTCATGTTCGTTTGTTAAGGAATTGGAGTGTTCGTATTCGTGTTCATTTGTTAAGGTTTTTGAAAATCTGTTCGTTATTCGTTTGTTAAGGTTGTAGTGTTTGTTGAATGTGTCGCGAACACGTTCACGCGGGAACTGTCTTAAACGTTAACGAACATGTTCGCGAACGATGTTTGTTAACCGTTCGTGAAACCGTTCGCAAACCATGAATTCGTTTACGTTAACAAACATGTTCGCAAACCGTGTCGTAACGTTAACAAACAGTCAGAGTTCACTAAACATGTTCATAGTAACAAGCAGTCACGAACACATTCATGAATTGAAGAATCATCTTACTCAATAGAAAATAAAAATGATCTCTGGAATTGAAGTAGAGGAATGCCTTTCAAGTTGGCCTTAGAATTTCGTTTACTTGAACCGAAAACTAGACCTTGTGGAATCATTATTGAATATTTGACCATCACCATTCCGTACCCTTGCTAAAAAACGCGATCCTTCTTTCCCGCAACCACACATTGCCTAACCCAAAAATAACGATTCGGGGGGCGGATTATTTCCCCCAACTAGGGATATAAAAGGAGATCTTGGCGGAAATTTCGCCATATGAAATCTGAGTACATTTTCCGAGATACCCCTTGTTTCTCCGAGAAGAGATGGGAAACATGCTCATGTTGTTTGAAGAAAATCCCGCTTCAATTGGTCTTTTTCACCGAAAAGCAGACATAAGATAAGGAATCCAGTCCTTCTCGCTAAAATCTTTCCAATAAATAGGATCAGCCAATTTTCCATCATGGTCGTTGTGGGTCGAATTCATCAATCCAATGGATAGAAGACAAAAAGAAACTCCAGAGATTTGCTATCTTTCTACCTTGAATAAGATCTCAATTTAGGCGACGTTTCATTAGATATCTTACAACTAAAATTCCTTTGGTGTATGAAGAGACGCAGGTACTCTCTTTCCGGATTCAGGAAAAGATCTCCCAGAGATGCATTGTTTTCCTTTGGAAGATAGGCAGGAGCGAAACACATTCAACCCTACGTTGAGTTTGGAAGACAAGCAGCTGGTCTTGCCAATCGATCATTGGTTCTGGGTCCCAGTGGAATCATCAGGTATAGGAAGAAACCCCTGTCAAATATAAGGTTTTATCTTTCGACGCATATTTCGATTGTTAATACGATATATAAGTACCGCTACTACAAAAGTATTATTCCCTCTGATCGTGAAAAGATCGATTGCTTGTTGAACCCTTGGAAATTGCGTGAAGTAGAAATAAAAATATCCCCGGTGGGGTCAAGAGTTTTTAGAAACGTTCTTAGGTGGAAAAAATTGAATAAGGATCCAACTGGAATTGATTGGGTCCGACGAATCAAGAATAGTGAATTTCTTTATCTCTCCTCATTATCTCTCTCAATTCGAAAAAGATAACACATCTAGATAAAAAACAAACTATCTATCGATTTGTCTTGTCTTTGCGTCCTATTGTGCGATCCTTATTTTTGCATTCTTAATGATTCACAACCCCCGAATTCGTTCGTGAACAATTAAATATCTACGTTCAGTGAAAATAATCAAACAAACAACACCAAACTAACAAAACTAATGTTAATGATAATATATATGTTTGTGAACATGTTTCGCGAAACCCCGAGAAATTTCATCCTCAAATTTTGATTTGATTCCCTATCTTTTAAATGTTATTTTAATTTATTTTATGTTATTTAATTTGACTTATTTTAATTGACTTAGTTTTATGTTATTTTATTTTAATGATTATTATTGTTAACGATACTACAAGACGAGTTAACTTTGATTTAGTTTTTATGTATCTTTTATTAATGATGATCATTCTTATTTTAATTTATGTAAAACGTTAGACCTTATTACTATTTATACTGTGATTCGCGACACCCGTGGACCAGGGCGGTCTGCTCCTGTTAACGGATGGTTATTAACCGACACTGGCTGAGGTGCGTGCTAGAGATAAGCTGGCCTATATCAATTGTTTCGTATAATTCTGTAGGCCGAAGGTGGAGGTTCAAATTGCCTAGCTGGATGCACGCAATCAGGACCTTCGGAATCTTCATCCAACGATGACTGGAGGAAGGGGAGCAAGAGGAGGCGGGGTGGGAGGAGGGGGAGAGGTGAGCGCGGGAACGAGATGTCAGATAGCGAGATCGAAAGTCACATAATATGTATATGAAGACGAAAGCTCTACTATCTATTTCCGCTGACATCTATCCTCTATTCCAATAATATATTGGTGCATAATTTGGGCTTATGATTTGAATCCAACTTAATTACTGTTACCTGTTTGACTTGGTTTAACATATAAATCGAGAAATGAGTGTTTGATTTAATTATAATTTTTGTAACAACGTTATTGCTCCAATAGCGTAAAGCAATAATTAAATGTTAAAAAAACTGGTTGGGTATTTTGATTCAGGGCTGTGTTTTCGAGAAACTGGGAGCATATTACGGTAAGTTCCTTATGGACTTACGGAATGCAACGTGTGAACTCAGACATGAGAGAGAACCAGATAATTTATGCGGATGAAATCAATCATTTACACGGTAATGAGATAACAAAGTATTCTCGGGGTTTTATTCTTGACAGAGGTGCGAGACAGAAATAAATCATATAATATTGTTCAACCTAGTTTAATATCCTACATAACGCGAAATCAAGAAGCAGTAAGATAGGAAGTAAAGCTTTCCGAGGTGACTCGTTTTTTGTGGTCAAGGTATAGAGATGTCGAAAAATAGCCATCTACGGTTACTAGTGCAGTAAGAGCTCAAAAGCCGAGCACGTCAAGGAGGATACAGAATCACTATTACGAGGACGTGTAAGTCCCCAAGTGCGGGAGCTACGCCAAGACCTGAGTGTTTAGGCGTTTTTCTTGAATGTTACGAGACTTCACTATTAGAGAAAGCGAGATAGATAATGCTTCTTCATACCGCGACAAAAATTTCAGGTCTTAATCTGAATGCATAAGGTGTGACATTGAGACCTTATTTTAACTACTATTCCATATCAAAACTTACCGCAGAGTACACGCAATGTGATTTCATAGGACGTAATGGAATCAAAGATGAAGATCTGTTGCGCTCTTGTAGGAATTAGGATAGCTTTGTCACTCAATAATTCCAGGAAACTTGGTTTTCGAGTATTTACTGCATCCTTTTGATAGGCGTTGAATGTTTGGAGTTTCCGCCATTTCGTTAAGGAGAGTAAGAGGTTGATGTGTAATATAGGGTTAGTCATTGGAGTTTGGTGGTACAATTCTGTCTCGGTGTTTTGAGGGTTTGCAATAGTGACGCAGGGGAAAGACGAGTGCATGAATCGCACCCATGAGTTTGAGCAAGTGGCTATACCACCGGAACTTGATGCAAGGCAAAAATAGACGTCCGAGGTTTGTTTGTTTCATTGGTTTGGTCGGAATGTTGTTCTATAGTCTTCACATTTGCATTGATTGAAAGTATGCACAATTTGTTCCAGGAGCTTTTCGATTTCATTGCCCTCTGCACTGGCGAAATTTGCAGAAGAGGGAGGAAAGTTCCATTCGCCACTCGGAAGGGCGAGGGAAATAGGATTCGCGTTTTCCTTCCCTGTGAGGCAGACTTCTATTAACTCCGGTGTTCTAATCAAATGGACTAAGGGTTTTGCTGTCTCTGGAACCGTTAGTATTTCTTCACTCGTTTTTCACTGGCAAATTTTCCCATCCTGCTATATAGTTCGGTGAAGATGATCAGTAGACTTCTTACTAAGATGAATAATAATATATCTATATACTGTGGTCTTGAAATTTTTTCGATGTGAAAATGTGGATATTTTTATCATTAGGAGAGCAAGTAGATATGCATATAGTTAAGAATCTAGACTTTCAAGCATTTGAGGCATCGGGAGATGTACAAATCATGAGCTAGTTCCTAGAGCTGTCAATACGGGCTGGTGGGGCGGGCCGGACAAAAAAAGACCACTCTTTGGTGAGTTGCTATTTTCGAAACCCACCCCTATCTAAGTAGGGGACGGGGCGGCCCGGCCCGACGGGCAAAGCCCGTTTGACGACTCTACTAGAGCTATCAATACGGGCTGGTGGGGTGGGCCGGACAAAAAAAAAACCGCTCTTTGGTGGGCTGCTAATCTGTTATTTTCGAAACCCACCCCTATATAAGTATGGGACGGGCGGCCTGACCCGATAGTCAAAGCCCGTTTGACGACTCTACTAGAGCTGTCAATACGGGCTGGTGGGGCGGGGCGGACCAAAAAAGGCCCGCTCTTTGGTGGGTTGCTATTTTCGAAACCCACCCCTACCTAGGTAGGGGACTGGACGGCCAGGCCCGGCGGGCAAAGCCCGTTTTGACGGCTCTACTAGTTCCTCGGTAAGCATATCTGATGGCGTTCATGGAACAGGCAGGGGAAGATGTGGTTGCTTGTTTAAATGCAGCTATGGAGAGGGCGGGATTAGATATGCGTGTGTCTGCTCTGGTACTTTCCTTTCAAAGCTTCATATTTCTCAGAAGGCCATATTGCATTCACCGAAGTTAGTTAATTCCTTATTTTTTTTGTGTTTCCATAACCAAGTTAGGTCAACGACGCCGTGGCAACACTGGCTGCAGCCCGATACTGGGATGAAGATGCCATGGTTGCTGTTATTCTCGGAACAGGAACCAATGCTTGCTACATTGAACGCATGGATGCTATTCCTAAACTGTCAGAACAGTCATCAACATCCGGGATAATGGTTGATAAAATCTTTTAAGTCCATATAAGAAATATACTTACTTCACGGTCTATTGATAAATGAGTATACTTTCAGATTGTGAGTACCGAGTGGGGAGCATTTACGAGTTGCCTTCCTTTAACCGAGTTTGACAGAGAAATGGATGCAGAGAGCATTAATCCTCGTGAGCAGGCAAGTATTTTGCATTGTAAATTACTGTCCTCCGTTTAACCATGAAACGCTCTAACTATAGAGTTCTTGGACTTTCAAACGTGCATGTTTCGTCGCATAGATATTCGAGAAGACAATTTCGGGCATGTACCTTGGAGAAATTGTTAGAAGGGTACTGGTCAATATCAGCGAAGTTGGCTTATTCGGAGGCTCTCTCCCGGAGAAATTATCCACGCCCTTTGCTCTCAGGTAAAAAGTTTTGATATTTTCGTACTCGTATCATGTTGATAACAAATGCGTCGCTGATGTCAATGTCTGTGATAAACAGTACACCAGATATGTATGCATTGCAGCGGGATACTTCCCGGGATCTTGAAGGCGTTGGGTCAATCCTCTATGATGTTCTCGGGGTATGAATCGGTAATTCAAATGTAAAGCTTGCCGATTTCCAGTCTTCATGATCAGCTTAAGTTCTTGTCCTCATGGAATCTGCTCTCAGGTGAATTCTGACTTGTGTGCGAGAAGGGTAACTGTGGATGTTTGCGAGACTATTGCGAAACGCGGTGGCCAACTGGCTGGTGCAGGAATTGTCGGGATTCTGCAGAAGATGGAGGAGGATTCTCGAGGTCTTATATTCGGGAAGAGGACAGTAGTAGCGGTAGATGGAGGCTTGTATGAGCATTATCCACAGTACAGAAGCTACCTCCAAGAAGCTATCGTCGAGCTTCTGGGTTCAGAAATTTCGAGAAATTTAGTCGTACAGCACTCGAAAGATGGTTCTGGGATCGGGGCTGCTCTCATAGCTGCTGCAAACTGTAAGTATGAACATGACAATTAAACCTTAATTTTACTGCAAGAAAATTTGTGATTCTTGAAATAGCTACACTTCCGCCATGACAGACAGCCAAATATATATATATATTGTGTGTGTGCTCAACTGGCTACTGGCATTAGTTCTTGCTCAATATGCATCTACAAAAAGAAAAGAATAAATCAATGGTGATCGTTCTAATGGTGACCATTGCAGAGCATTTGCAAAGCTGGGATGCTGTTCGGGTAGAGTCCCCGGGGATTCCCTTCAAAGCCATCGGGTAAATGATAGTACTGTCCTCTTACCCTTGAGCCTGATATCGACGAGGAAATGGGCATAAGCCGCTGCTGCTGTTCCAAGGAAGAACGAGAGCCTGGGAACATGGTTTGAGCGGATTGGAGAAGGGGATGCGTGTTTTGTCGTCCTCCATTTTGCCACTCCGGTATAATGGGAGGCACCGACTTCACCATTGCTTGTATGCAGCTGTGAGGGTGGGTAGGCCAAATTTGTATTTCTTGCCTGTGGAGTTGTAGTCTTGGTGGAACTGTGGCGTCTGCATTCCCAACTTGTGGTGGCAATAGAACCTATAGTCACCATAAGAACACTCCTTTCAGCTTCAAAACACTTCTAAATCAGGCAAAGAGTATTAGTAATTATTTGCTTGGGCCAACTCCAACAGGCTGTTGGCTTGGTAATCGGCTTTCTTGGTTTAAGCCGGTCAGTTACAGTCTTACAGACAACCTAGGCTGGTTTACCTCCTTATGGCCCTTTGCAGGCTAGGGTCACAAGGTGAGGTTTACCCAATGCACACTCTTGGATAGTAGCGACTGCTGGTTTCCCTCGTCATCCAAAAAAAAAAAAAAAACATTTGTCAGACGACGAGGTGTCCAGGAACAAGCCCTAACTGTAGGAGACACCTTTAAACCCGTACCATACTCAGACTAATCCTCGTTCGCACCGAGCCGGCCTAATTAAGGGGCAAAGTGCTAACCAGATTGATTTTTCCAAATAATTCAATGTTCAACAAGGACAGAGACTATTATATCCTGCCTAATGCAGGGCAGTGTGTGATATCAGAAACCAAACTCATTTACCTAGTTGACAAGTTCATGAAAGCCATCATCATAACAGAACAATGAAATTGAAGTTTTCAACACAGATATGGTGTTTTAATAACATGGGAAAGTGGGAACAAGCAAGTCACCTGCTGAGCTGCAGCTGTTGAAGAAACCGGGCCAAAAGAAGCAGATGAATAACGATTCTGGGGAAGCAGGAAAGATAGTTGCTGGTTCTCTGATGCTATGTGAGGAACATGATGTTGTTTTGAGGCTTCAATGGTTTGTCGAGCTCTAGTAGCATCACTACCGCCATTAATCATTCCTTGAGCTGGAAACGACACGAAATCTGGGTTCTGCAGCTATACACGAACGAAAAGAGTCCATCACAGCAGACAAATGACTAAACGAACAATACATCAATCTGTGTGGAGTATGAAACCAACCTGCTTTGAATTCGATAAATCTGTCTCTGGTCTCGAAGAAGCTTCTTGTGTAAAAAGATGGCATTCCTGACCTCATTGGTAGTCTTCTCCACCACAGAACAGGCAGCACTACCACTAGAGAAAACCGTGTGTGAATCATTTATCGTACCAATTAAGCTGTCATCAGTTACGCGAATCCCTTGCTTTGATCCATTAGTTTGAGTCGATTGTGCAGACTGCAAGAGCAATTTGTCCGCCCTCTCAGACATCTGCAAGGCTTTAATAAGGCGGCATACATAAACATGAGTACAACATCTCTTCCACGAGTTCTTCAAAACAGCAGGAACTCGACCATTCTGCATTAGTTAAACTGAACTGAACACATCATACTAATAAATTTATCAGAGAACATCAAATGATATAATCTTTGCTATGACACCTTTTCAGCAAAAGGCTCTGGGGTTTGAGTTCGAGCAATGAAAGCATTGTTTCCAAACCATTCAGGGCATTTGGCATCATATAACCTAAATAACCTCAATATATTAGAACCCAAAGATTATTAGTTTACAACGAAACAAGAGTGAGACGAAAAGAGAATTACCCCAATGCAGGACTAAGCATATTAGAAGAACTCGAGCTTGCTAGAGTCAAACCTGGCCATAACGAACCTAACAAAGAAAACACATTAGCCACATCACTCATAATGGTAAGAAGCAATCCTTAGAAAACAAAAAAAAAAAAGTTACATTGAAGATTTGAAGTACCACTAGTAGCATTGGTTTCTTTCTCCTTGGATTTGTTCTCAACTTCGGTTTGCATTTCATATGTTGCTGCAGCCTACAAAATATAAAAAGAAAAAAAGAATCGTATTGGTTCCATTTATTACTAAAACATACAGTAGTTCTATACAAACATCGAGATTAAACTTTAAAGCATACTGGATTCAGTCCAATCTCCAGTTTCTCTCTACCGGCTGGACTTCTCTCAAGTTCAGACCATTGTGATATCCTTAAAAAAGATCAATTACGCATTAAGAGGATAAAATACCAGAAAGACTTTTATAGGGAAAACAGAAAGAGGTATATATATACCGGTGTGGCAGATGTAAATTAGACCAAGCAGTGGAAACGCCATTGTTTTCTGATATTTGTTCAGTGGCTTGTTCAGGTTTAAAGAAAGCAGTTTGGGTCAAGTTCACTTCACAATTATCGGTATTTAAATCAATTGGTAACTCCATGCTGACAGGTCTATCAAACTGATTGTGTGATGATGATTGGGACTTGATTGTTTCTGCAGCATTTGACGACTGTTTTGAAGCCTCATCAGTTAATTGGGGGCTCGTTGTTGTCCTAATCTCTGTTCCCATTTCCAAAACTACATTGTCGATGCAATAAATTCAGTTTAAATGAGAAAACAATAGCCCGAAAACAAGAAGGAAGCTATGAATTGAGAAACACACCATTAATTGAAGGCACAGAACTCTCTACTTCAGGTGATGGCGATGATTTTCCTTCTGGCAGTTCATTATTGCATCCAGTTTTACATACACTTGTGTCTGGAAGCATAGCAGCCAGAGCATACAAAGTTTCAGCCACTTCTTGCTCATCTTCGGTGATTGATCCCAAAACCTCCTTATTTATACACCTATCTACGACATCCTGAGTTGTATCCTACAGAAATTTCAAATGTGGAAACTACATTAGTTTCACTACCTTTTTTTTTTTTTTAAATAATTTTTTTGGGATTCTCCCAATTTTAAGAAAGAAATAAGGAGGTAAATGGGATTGGAAGCAGGGCGAAAATATAATATTTTGAAGCTAAGAGAGTGTACCAAATTCATTTTGGATTTCTTCTCATCTTTCTTAAGCCTTCCAACTCCATTAGACACTTGGTTCAACGTCGGATTCCCAAGAAACGGCGACACTTGGTTCAAGTTCGGGTTCCAAGAAAAGGCGATGAAATGGATTCGTGATTTCTCTTCTTAATGGCTGCTATTCCAACAAAAATCTTGCTTTAGTTTCTCAACAACTTGAAGCATAGTTCAACAAAAAAAAAGCAGAAAGGAAAGATCATATAATTAGTAACAAAGCCTTGAACATGAGGAAGTTTCCAGGAATTCCATATAAGCAATACATCTAAAACTGTGGGCTCCAAAAAATTCAATCTTCAAAAACAAATCTCCAGGCCAACAACAAATTAACAATCAATCAACCATTCCAGTAATGCAAAAATCTAAAACGTCACACCTGAACGCAATTTTCGAGGAACAGGGGCATGGTTTACTGTATTACATCCACCAGAAAACTGCAAGATTTCAAACTGAAACTGGATTAGTTCATACCAAATCAGCAATTATAAAGCATAATATAAATACTTCACTGTTTTATGGTACCTTTCTGGGAAGCTTCAACCTCTTACTATGATTACCATCTCCAGGCTGAAGATCATCTTCACCTCCAGACTCAAAGCACCCCATTTTGCTCACTCAAACTCAACTCCTCAACAACAGTCACTATTCATTCTTCCATTTTTCTGCAATTTATCCAAAAAGTAAGACCTCTTCACCAGAACCCAAACCAGTTCCACACTGGATATGTAGGAAGAGAGCACAATAGCAAAATAAAGAATCCACCTACTCCAAGAAAATCACTCCACAAGTACTTTCAAAAAAAAAGCCCAGAATTTACTTAATGTACAATAAAGACACTCAACAAGGAAGATCCAAACAAGCAATATGAATAAGAATATTTTCAGATAAGGACAACACAACACAGAACACACAACAACAGGATGATGATGATGATCTTTTGTTGTTTAGCAACCGTTATTTCGATGAAAGAAACAAAGAGAGCAACTTGAACAGTGATAATTATCATAAATTATTTTCTTTAAAAAAAAACAGCCTAGAAACTCGTCTCTACTGTGCACCCATTTGTCCATTTGTAAAGGAAAAATATCAAAATGACATCAACTGAAAGCTTCTTTCAAGGTCCAAATTTTATCCCAACCCAAACCTCAATCAATGCACCCAAACACCAACCCATCCCCAGATCTTTCTTTAGTCGCTCCCTTTAGCCTTATCTAACTAAAAAGTAAAATACTGATTAATAAACTAAAAATTTTAAAAAAAATTACAGTATTTTTTTTAAAAAAATTACTGTTAATAAACATAGGGAAGAAAAACATAAACATTAAATAGAAAAGAATTGACGTAAGGTTAAAACTTAAAAGCTTGGGGAAAGAAAAGTGAAATATGAAGTCCTTTATGAAAAGAGAATCTGATTCTTCACCTAACAAAACCTCTGAGGAATGGAAAAGGAGCTCAAATTATTATTAAAAAAAAAAAAAAGAGTAAAATACAAATATCTACAAACCAGGCATTTGACAGAATGAGAAATTAAGAAAGATCTTCATTCACTGCGAATTAATGGCCATAAAACTCATTACGATTCTGCAGATAATTACAGAGTAGTGCTCTACAAACATTCAAATCTCCATTTCGTACAGAAAATTCACGCATTTTCCAACGGAAAAAAGCGCTAAAAACCAGATATCAAACAACTCGCTCGAGAAAATGCGAAGCAACGTTCGATCAACGGAAAAAGCATTTCTTTGAGCTTCTTCGTTGATTTCTTGAGCAAATTTTCAGTTTTAAAAGAAGTGTTCACACAAATACCGACCTATTCCCGATCAGGCGATCATCAAAAGATGAACACAGAGTCTCCAGAAGAATTCAGCTTGAAAACTGATTGCAATCTTCAACAACAACAACAAAGAAGAATATAAGAAAGAAGAAATCAACACAGAATTTGTTTAACGGAGTGGATAACGACTCTGAGCTAACTTTATTCCTCTCCTTCAGCTCTCTCCAGAAGAAAACTGATAATAATTACTCAACAGACAGACGGAAAAAACGAAGCTTTCGTTGCCTTCTGCAAAACCGTCACACGCGCGGTCCTCTTTCTCTCTCTCCCATATCTTTTTTCAGAAATATATTCTGAAGGCGTCGCGCGATCTGACAGCTCAGGATCGGTTGAGAATGTCAGCCGTTGATCGGTGATGAAGAATCTCGCGTGTCAGGGTGGTTGCCACGTAGGACTGAGCGCGAGCAAATGAAATGAAAACGCGGCAGCGTCACGGTCCAGCATGTTGCTTACGTGGACGGTCAGGATTCGTTGTCGAAAGTTTTAGCCCGCATCCGATCGTCTGTTTCACGTAGTTCTCGTGCTAAGTACGGAGTACTAGGACTACCACAAGTACTTATAAAGAAATACTTTTGAAGAAAATTGTAATATTTTTGAATCAACATATGAAAATATTACTTTTTTTTTTCAAACGTATTACACTTTCCCTTATAAATAACAAACATTTTATTTCTGATCATTTTTAAGTATAAATATTACATTTCTCATCTTAACTCAACATGTTGTACGGACTCAAGTTTTTACCCATAATAATATATAAGGATCATTTTTTTCATTATATTACACTCACGAATTAAATTAAATGAGTTAATTATCGATTTGGTCTTCGACTTCCAAAATTTCTCAATTTAATCTCTGACTATGCTTTTTTTACCCGAATGGCCTAACCGTTAGACATTCGTTAACTTGGGACCAAATTGATAATTTCTTTTAGTCAAGGACCATTTTAGTAATAAACTTTAGGAGAAAATGGTGCATGTGATGACTGAAATGTCCCTTGAATATAGTAAAATTATCAATTTGATTCTGAGTTAACGAATGTCTAACGATTAGGACCATTTCGAGTAATAAAACATAGTCGGGGATTAAATTGAGGAGTTTTAAAAGTTGAGGATCATATTGGTGAAATCCTCATAGTCGAGGGACCAAATCAGTAATTAACTCTATTAGTCGAATACCTAAGATATAAGACTTGATGAGTTAGGGTATGTAGTCGAATTGGTGCTCAAATTCAGCTCAAGTGGCTGAACTCAAAAGCCGCTACAAAGTACTTGCCGCACGTGATCGAGCTAGCGTGACTTAACGATTATGAAATTAATGTATCTGACGATCAATCCTATTAAAGGCATTAGTGATGAAGCTACTCTCCAAGATTTGTGTAGTGAGATTAAGAAAATTTATTAGCATGCACATATAATATACAGAAAAAAGAAATGTTCATGATTCAATTTTCTAGCTCTCTTAAGACAATAGAAAAATATTCTTTTGCTCTCTAATTTATCTTTACATTCTATATTATAATACAAGTGATTATGTTGGCCTATCATCAACATAACTATTTTCTTCAATATAATAATTTGTTAGTCATAAAACCAACAAAACTTATTGTATCTCTATAATTTTCTATCTCTTTCAACTTTTACATGAGTGTTGCATGAACTATATATGTTGAGAGCTGAGCTCAAAATGACTGTTTTGGATGTCGGGTCCTTGTCACATGGGCAACAATCGTTATATCGTGCATCAGGGTGCATAATACATTGTGCGTCTTGATCAAAACGACGTCGTTTTATATTAAGAATTTATGTTTTTTTTATTAAGAGTGTTACAAAAATCGACATGTTGTTCTTTTTTCTCGAATAAGTAAGTTGTGTTGGTACCACAACGGAGTATAAGGACGAATAAATATTCGAATTCATAGATAAAAATGGATTTACATAATCATATTACACTTAA
Organism: Ipomoea purpurea; assembly: GCA_009835305.1. Taxonomy (NCBI): domain Eukaryota; kingdom Viridiplantae; phylum Streptophyta; class Magnoliopsida; order Solanales; family Convolvulaceae; genus Ipomoea; species Ipomoea purpurea. The sequence continues at coordinate 3,354 of VALG01007675.1, read as the reverse complement.
CAATGTATTTATTTAACTTGTTTCTTTTTTGGAATCACTTAAATCTACAAAAGACAATAATGTTATTTTGATTTTAGTATAATCAAAAGTTGTATAATTGTTATTGAAATGAATGTCATATTATTTGATTTTGATTTTTATTGCTTTACCGTATATTATATCATTTATTTTCTTAAATACCACTGCATTTGTGAGTGTAGACTTTAGTAATATTCCATTAACTATTATATTATATTCTCCCAACTATTTATTATTCATAAGGAAGGTTTTATATTCGAACCTCATCTCAACCAAAAGTGACATAATTGTTATATATACTATGAATATGTTAGAGGATTAAAAAATACATATAAAATTAACATGAACTTAATTTGTCAATTAATTAGAATCCACATTAGCATCCGGAAACGGTACACCTAATTTACAGTATATATTCAACACAATGAGAAACTATGCATCTTATTTGTTCTTTGGGGGGAAGGAGAATTTTTGGTTTGCTGTTGAATATTATGCACTGGGCTAATCCATAAAATTGCATGAGCACCAAGGGACTAGATAAATCAAAATCTTTTTTGCGAGTTGCAATAAGAGAGCATGATCACGCAACTAATTTAGAGTTTGCATAAGTATGTATTGGGTACTATCTAAATTGCGTATGGCACCAGTTATTTTTATGAAAAATAGAAACAAATTATTTTCATTGAAATATTATTTTATGAAACTTTGATAACTTTATTTTACACCTCATATGTAATATTTTCTTTGATAATTTCTGAACACTAAATATGAAACTAAATTATATATATTGTATTCGCGCAATGATCTGGGTTAAGCTAGTATGATATAATTGATGTGTTCGTGTTTGATGAGGTATATTATTATCTATTTCCGGGTGCATGATTTTGTATGATGTCTCACAGCACCCAATTTTTACTCCAATTTATACTGTCTCGTGACAATCTTAGTGTAGACATATTGACCCACATGATGATAGAATAGCATCTATGAAGTTCATTTATGATAGTGAATTGTAGTTTTTTTTTCATACTAGTAAAACTTTCTATTCATTAGTTACTCGCTTTTGTTTATCAATTAATATATGTTATAACTTCTTTTATTATCATGAGTAAATACATCTTCTTATTATAGAAGCACTTCATTTATATCACTACTGAAATTAAGAATTTCCGACCACTTTGAAGGATTTTAATTTCAGTCGAAACCTTTTTGGTCGACCACTTGTTGTGTTGTTACTCCGAAAAATTATTGCTATTGCGATTTTCATTTAATCAACTTCTTATCACTTTCGTTGTTGAGAAATTCTTGAGAGTTCAGTAGTATTAATTTTATATTATTATATTATCTTATATTATTTATATTTTTTATTTTTTTTTTGTATGTATTTACTTATTAATAATATATGCATTCAAAGACTACGAAGCGAGGTATTACTGAGTGAAACCAGCTAGAGACTGAATGGAATCTTTGGTTAATGAACCAGGACCAAGAAGCAGAACACCAGCCGCCACCCCACGGCCCGATCCGCTCACGCCGCCGACGACACCGGCGCCAATAAGATTAGACAACCGGTAGCTGAACAGTCTGATATACACCAACAAGACACAGCAAAGGCACCAGCACAAAACCATCCTTAAACTGCTCTTCGTCCTCGCCACTGCGCCTTGAATCAAGTACGCTAGACTAAACACAGAAAAACGCACCAGCCGAAAGCACCATAATGCAGCGCGCGCTGTGATGACCACCGCTCTGATCTCTCAGGTACCACCCGTCGCCGCCTCCCAAACACCCCATTTGTTGTGTATTCCTTTTTTGGTGTTTTTGGCGTCTTGGAAGTGGTGTTGGCAGTTAATATATTGCGAAGATATAATATTATAATATACTATATATTATATATATATATAGTATCTATATACTAATATAGTATATATATATAACTAATATTATTATATTTATATATATACTCGGCCGTCTCTTCCACAATAATACCGGGGCGCATCGCCGGTCTCATCCGCTTCTACCTCCTAACAATTCTAGCACTCTTGACTCTCTTTTCAAAGTCCGTTTCATCTTTCCCTCGCGGTAACTTGTCGCTATCGGTCTCTCTCGCTATTTAGCCTGGGGGACGGAATTCACCGGGCCGATTATTGGGCTGCAATTCTCCAAACAACCCGACTCGTAGACAGCGCCTCGTGGTGCGACAGGGGTCCTTGGGCGGACGGGTCTCACCCTCTCCGGCGCCCCTTTCCAGGGGACTTGCCACGCCGCGCCGCTGAAGGACTACTGCCGCTCAATTTCGAACAGGCCAAAGGCGTCCGATTCTAAGCTGGGCTGTCCCGGTTGCTCGCGGTTGACTGAGGAATCCTGTGTAAGTTTCTTTCCTACCCAAATCTCGCACTGGTCGTAGATAGCTTAAAAAGAAGCGAAAGGGTAGCAAGGCCCGCCTGATACCTTAGGTATCGTGGCTTAGTTGGGTTTCGGCATATCTTGCGTGTCGGTAGATGACCTCTATCTACGTTGCAATTACTCGTGTCGAAGGGGCTTTCGCCCATGAAATAAACAAATGACGACCGACGGGCCACGATACAGCAGCCTGATTATCAAATAGCTGTGGTTGAGATAACACCTACTCGACCCCAGTAGATCAGTTCTGCGTCTAGGGGACGTTTGAGGCCTGCCGCACCCACAGATTGTATAATTAAGGAGGCTGAAATCGTAGATTATTGGATTGATAATTATGTATTTATGTGCTAGATGGAAACCACCAGTTTCACACGAGAGCTTACGAGTAATGTATCCGTTAGCGAGACTCAAGATAAAGCCGGCTTAGCTTAAATAATGGTTCGACAGCTGTAATGAGCGTGAAACGCCCAGCAGACGTGCCTATTTCTTGTGGGCCCCTAACAGTTCGGGCGACAGAGCTGAGCGTTCAAAGACAGATACGTACGAGTCACGGAGATCTGCATGAGATCGCACGCAAAGATTACATCGCATTTGCGTGTACACCCAGATTAAAATTATTATGGCGCATGCGCCACGACGAGAATAGCCTGGGACGTTAGTAGTCTGAAGATGTTGACCTATTTTGTTAAACGTAGACGCGACGGTCCATGCCAACGCGCACCAAAGCAATCCTTGACGAACTATGACCGGTGACTGTCCCAAGAGGCGGTCGGGCCTCTCGATTGTGACTGGACCTCTGTGATTGGCGCAGATAACACGCGAGCCGGGGTTGGTTATGCAAAATGCAAAATCGCCGATGACGAAGCTTATAGAACTCCTAACCGAACACAATATAAAAAATCACAAGCATCATGGAGGACCTAGGTTGACCAT
>VALG01007674.1:0-15084 GCA_009835305.1 Ipomoea purpurea | reverse complement strand
AATTTTAGAGATAATTATGATGGTAATAGAATCCTACAAGAATATTTAGAATGAAGAATATTTAAATTCATGGTGACCTCCAACTGAAAAACATGGCCATAACCACAGAGGCTATACCGAGGGCCCGACAAAGAGGAATTTGGGAGGGATGTAAATCCATGGGTTGACTTCAAACTGGAACCATAGGCGGAAAAAAAAACCACACAAGCTAGGGGGCGGTTGCTGGGTTGAAGATTGAAATTCCCCCCTGGTCTTCTTCCCAAAGTTGTCACCTCTATGACAAATTGAAGCTACCAATTGCGAGTTAATTATTTGTTAATTATTATTGCTGACTCACGGATTACAATTTTTAACAAGGAATATTAAATTATTGTTGTATTATTATTGTGTGATCACGGCCAATTATATACGTAAAACAAAACTTGAAACGAACTAATAATAATTTAATAATAATAATTAATTTAATAATTAATAATATATAATAATTAATAAATAATTAATTAAGTGGTAAAAATTAATATCTAAAAGTAAATTAAAGTGTTAATAATAATAGTAAGATTATTAACGTAAGAATTTATAAACATAGAATTAATCGTAATAAGATTAATAAACTATGAGGTCTAGGGGAATTAAATTGGAATTGTCAAGAAAAAATAAAGCGACCTCGGGTGAAAATTTTAAAAAAACTCTATAAAATAATTATATGATCGATTTAAAAAAATATGCTGTTAAATATATAACAAAACAAATTCCCCTTCCGTGGCATTTGCCACGGGTGGAAAAATACTTAGTAATGATTAAAAATTTTTGAAAAATTAATAAAGAAACAAGCAAATGTCCAACATTTCTTACCATTTTTTAATTTGGTCGTTTGCCTATATGACGCGACCCCCCATATTCCAATTCCACGATAAAATTCCCATTGGCGTTGGGGCCATTTTGATGGGTGGTACATTGTGGAATATAAAAAAAAATGGGTTGAGATGGCATTGTTTTTTGCAATTTTGGCTGTCCTGTGAAAAATGCCTTTTACAATGTAGTATATGTTTATATATAATTCATCAATCTACTGAAGATTTATTAGAATAGAGTTTTACTATATGGATTCTTAATATATATACTCTCTCATGTGACCTTTTTTTTTTTTTTTAATGTGATAGTAGATAATAAGTTGTTTGCCAAGCACCTTACATTCAAATGGTACGTAGTGAACTCTCCTATTAGGAGCAGGGACGGAGCCAAAAAATTCAGTTGGGGGCGCGTAAAAGTACAGACGAATTCAGAATTTTTTTTCCAGCAAATGCGAGACATTAAAAAATAAAATTTAAAAATAAATAAATAACCTAGAAATATAGTTGTAAATATTGTTGGATTATTGACGAAAAATAAAATACATCAAAACTTTATAAAAATATTTTAATAACAAAACATGAAACATAATATATATGCTAGGATTTGAACCCTTACCTTTACTATTACAAAAATATAATTTATTCAATTTAATATAACTCACTTTTTATTGACATTTAATAATTTTTTTTTTTATATTAATACTAAAACATGTACTATATATACATATATACATACAAAGACTATAATTGAGGTGGGAGTAGGGTGAGGGGACAGCCGCCCCTTTTGGCTCCGTTCCTGATTAGAGAGGTTATGAGATTACCAAAATTTTGAGTGAAGAAATAAAACTTAAGAATCAAAATAATTTTTCATTTAAAAAAATTGACTAAAAACAAAAGTCGCACGTCTAATCTAAAATCTAAAATCTAAAAATTACAAACAAATTTCGCTCCTTGCCAGACGCCAGTTCCAAGCTTCCATTGCAGATTTCCCCACTTCACCCGCTTCCGTTCAGGCGTTCATCGCTTCCAGCCAGTCAGCCGCCCGCCGTCACTCACACCCCGGAGCCGCTGTCCTCCAGGTCTCCGCGCCAGTCCGCTGTCGCCGTCCTCCTTTTTTTTTCTTCTTTCTTTTTTTAGGGTTTATTTACTTATATTTATTTTTCTTGGAAGGAGGAATTAATAGTATATTATTATTAAGCTTATGCTTTCGAAGGTAGAGTTAACAATATTATGTTTCTTGTTGCTTATTCCAGCATCTTGAAGCTGGATCCAGAGAGCTGAAGGAGTACCCTTTCTAAAATTTTTGCTTTGCTGTAACCTCAACAGACGATAGAAGGTAATGTGTCCAACAGTCAACATCAACCAAACTGAACTTCAAACTGCCAAATTTTGTTCAAAACTAATATATTTTAATTAAAAAATTGCCTTTGCAGTGAAATGGGAAGTGATTTGAAAAACTGGGTATCTGATAATTTGATGTCACTTTTGGGCTACTCCCAAAATACACTTGTTAGTTATGTGATTGGTTTAGGTAAGTAACTTCTTTCTATATTAGTTAGTAAAGTAATTTGATTGAATTTGATATTATATATGGAATAAGAATGTGGGAGAGTTTGAATATAATTGTCTGAGGTTAAAGTATGATATGGAGTATTATTATTATTATTCTTCTTTTGTTTAATCTTTGCTGTAGCCAAGAATGCTTCCTCTCCTAACGAGCTTGTGAGCAAGCTTATTGAAGTGGGAGTATCATCTAACCACAAAACACAGGCTTTTGCACTAGAGATTTTTTCTAGAGTTGAGCACAAGGCTGCAGGGCCTAGTGTGAGTTTCTTTTTCTGCTCTTTGTTTTTGCTTTTGCTGATGTGATATATAAAAGTGCAAAGAAAGGTATCTCATGAATCAATCTGAAAAGTCTTTTCTAATTTGTTCTTGGATTCATTTCCAGCTATATCAGCGGCAAGAAAGGGAGGCAGCGATGCTTGCAAGGAAGCAAAAGACCTATGCACTTTCTGGATGATGATGATGAGGATGGTGATGGCGATGTTAGTGGTACTGTTGGCAGTAATGCTGGTCCTGTGTCTTCACAAACTAGGAGAGAGGAGGGTCATGGCAAGAGATTTAGGAGGAGGTCTGAAACTGATGCTGATGAAGATGAAGATGAAGAGGCATAGTGTTTATATTCTTTGTGATAGAATTTGGTTTTCTTTATTATGGTAAGCTGTTACTTTGGTGGCTCTTATATTAACATCTTACTTTGTTTTGACTGAATGTGATGTTGCAGAAAATTAAGGAAGCCGAACAGGAAAGACGAGTCAGGAGACGAACTTCTGAAGAAGATGATGATGGTGCTGATAGTTCTGAGGTACTTATATATTTTGTGATTCCATAAACTAATGTCCGTTGTTTTTGCCACCTTTCTGACAGATGTAGTTCACTCTGTACTTGAATCAGTGTAGCAGTGTTTGCTTTCATAAAATTACTTATTCTAATACTTGTTTGTTATGTCCTTGATTGCTTGTCCTGTTTGCATTTTGTTTGCATAGTCAGAAGAAGAAAGGCTGCGTGACCAAAGAGAGAGGGAGGAGTTGGAGAGGCATATAAGGGAAAGGGATGCGGCAGCAACAAAAAAAGTGTGTGATTCTTTTTATGTTCTTTCAATTTTTCTTGTATGTGTGGCTTCTCCATAACTAATCTGTTTTTATTATGTATGCATTGTGATACTTCACCACAGTTGACTGAGCCAAAGTTATCAAGAAAGGAGGAAGGTAATAGCTTGTTCTCATTAATTCCCATAACAAGAGTTGAGGTAGAAAATTCTTTTATTTATAATTTACTTGCTCTCTTCCATGCACAACAGAGGAAGCAATTAGGAGATCTGATGCTTTGGAGCGAGATGAGATTGGAACTTTGAGGTTTGTGACGTACACATACACACGTGGTGTGTGTGTGTGTGTATATATATATATATATATATATATATATATATTGTATAATGCGGGCACATTATTTTTTTCATTTCCTGTTGTCACATATTTGGATCTTCTTTGATGCTGTTGTGCTACAATTTAGTAACACTTAGTTTTATATCCATTTCACTGTTTTATTTTGTAAGACTAAGACTTTAGGTAGGACCTTTATTGGGGTAGGTAAATCCATTACCAAAACAGGGAGAAGAGATGCCTGCTTGTGTTCAGTGTTCTATTGCAGCATTTTTGAGATGCTATCATCTGTTTATGATTTGAAATGTAAATATTTGTGCAAGGTTGGTTGGTAAAGGAAAATGCCAAACCTGCCAGAGGAGATGAATCAGATGACTGCTTTTTTTGTATTGCACTATTTTTGAGATGTATCTTCTTGATGTTGAAAACAAATACATAGTAAATGTATAATGATGATTATTTCAGAGATGGCACCTCTTTCCCTTTTTCCTAATATTAAGGTGAGTTTGTGGACACACAAAGAGGAAACCAAATTGAAATATATGATCCTATATGCTTAAAGCCTTGAAAAGACCAACCTAACCTTTTTTGGTACAGTATTTTGAACATAAACAATGAAAATTTTGATTTATATGATCTAATGTTCTTTCCAGGAAAGTCTCACGGCAAGAATATTTAAAGAAAAGAGAGCAAAAGAAATTAGAAGAACTCCGGGATGAGATAGAAGATGAGCAATACTTATTTAATGGAGTGAAGTTGACTGAAGCAGAATATAAGGAGATGAGGTAATCAATTGGATTACTGCTTATATATTTGGTGACTTCTGAGCTTACATGATATTCCATGAAATTCTGTTCTATTATGCTTTCTATAGGTTTTAACCTTTACTCATGTCCTAAATTATGAATTCACTCTCTTCTGTGTATAAATTACTAAATTTATAATGTCTGTAATTGTGAATTCACTCTCGTCTATAATTTTTCATCCTGGAAAATATTTTGATTTTTTTTTTTGGTAGATACAAGAAAGAGTTATATGATCTAATTAAGAAGCGGACTGAGGAGGATGATAATACAAATGAGGTAATTGTTGATTCATAGCAGTCTTTCTTTAGTTTGTATTGTATTACGGAGTATTATGTTTTCTTTTTTGTTATGGAGTATTTGTTTTCTGAACTTAGTATCACCATTATCATATTCCCAATAATTTTATCGTTTTAGGCGCATTCAACAATTTTTTTAGTTGCAAAAATGCAAAATTCACAATTGAATTGCCCAATCTTGACCTGTCCCCTAATTCACCCAGAATAGCAAAATGAGATTATACAATAACCTTTCAGTGGTTCACTGGGGAATTTGATCTGGAAATGCTATAGAAATTGAAGTTATTTCCTTGTGGTCTTATGGTTTGATGCATTGATTTTTGGTATACAGTATAGGATGCCTGATGCTTATGATGTTGATGGTGGTATAAATCAAGAGAAGAGGTTTGCCGTCGCATTGCAACGCTACAGGTCACTACTCACTATAGGATGCAGCCTCATTCTCACAGCAAATTGGCTTGCATACAAAAATATATTTCACTTCTTGCGAAGAAACTTTGTTAGTCAGCAGATTTTCATGCTTGTGTTTTTCTTTTTCCTCTAGGGATCCTGAGGCTAATGATAAGATGAACCCATTTGCTGAACAAGAAGCATGGGAGGATCACCAAATCTGTAAACTCTAATTTTACTGTTATAGCATTTTACCCTGTACATTTGATTTCATAACCTTTGAAATTTCATTTACTGAAACAAGAGTCATTCTAATACAGCCAAGGCTACACTCAAATTTGGTTCAAAAGACAGAAAGGCAAACTCCGAAGATTACCAGTAAGATATAGAAATACACTTGTAACTTTGCGGGAGAAATATGTTGTTGTCGTCAATATTCTCAGTTTTTGTCTTACTGTCTCAAAGTTGCAACTTACGAACTTAAGCATTGTTCATCCAACCTAATTTTCTTTCCTTAATACTGATTTTTCACAGATTTGTGTTTGAAGACCAGATAGATTTCATAAAAGCAGCAGTTATGGAGGGTGTTAATGTATGCCCATTTACTTGTCAATTGTCAATTAAGAGTTGTCCTGTTCCACTTTTCATCTTAACCTCTATTACCCTTCTCTATGCAGGTTGATCAAGAATCTGCTGTTGATGAACTAGAAGCATCTGTGGCTAAATCAGCATTTGAGAAACTACAGGTGTTGATACATAATCTACTGTTCTGCAAGAAAAACTTAGTCTGAAATTTTCAATCTCAGCTTCTCTTATTTTGCAACTCATCATGATCTGTTGTGACTTTCCTGGTTTTATTTTCTCAGGCAGACAGGAAAACTCTCCCCATCTACCCATATAGGGATGAGTTGCTCCAGGCTATTAATGATCATCAGGTTGGTTGATGCCCTTTCTGTTGATCATGCTTCTAATAATACAAGATTCGTAGTAATTATCTCATGCTGTTACCTTCCTATTGGATATCAGCTGTATGTAGACTGATCTTGATTGGTTTTGTAGGTCCTAGTCATTGTTGGAGAAACAGGTTCTGGGAAGACAACTCAGATACCTCAATATTTGCATGAGGCGGGGTACACCAAACGTGGAATGGTAATTCTTTTCCCTTTATAAACCAATCAGGTTACGACTGTGTATGCTTTTATCTTTGTTATAAAATCCTTCAATGTGATGTTGGATGACCAGAGGTCAACATACCTAACTATGAAGACAAATTATTACTCAAATTAGAATCTGTAATCCATTTGCTTTGCAAAAGTATTTCCTATATTCTGAACTCTTACCAATGTCTCAGGTAGGATGCACCCAGCCTCGCCGAGTTGCTGCCATGAGTGTTGCTGCCCGTGTTTCCCAAGAAATGGGAGTCAAACTTGGGCATGAGGTAATGCTTTGAGGATACTCTAGTCTGTCTTTTGGTTTGCTCTTTGTTTAATGAACCTTTCTCATTGATTGAAAATTTGCTACATAGCTGAAGAAATAAAAAAAATCTGTAACCAAATCTACCTGACAGATTTCCTAATTGATTTAATTCTTTTGCTGGGAGTGTTTTACCTTGTCTTTATGTCTAATTATGTGATGTTGATCCTGGCTTATTCCAAAGTTCCTTTAACAGGTTATTCAGATTAGCTTGATTGATTTTTCAGTTGCATGGCAGTTTTGCACTTGTGTATCTAAAATGATGTGTTACACTAGAAAAGAGACCTGGTTATGGATTGATTTTCAATATCAAGCCAACCTGCTTGAGAAACTGTTAACTTGTAATTACTTATTTTATGTCTGCTTCCAGGTTGGTTATTCAATCCGGTTTGAAGATTGCACTTCTGAGAAAACCCTTCTAAAATATATGACAGATGGGATGCTATTGCGCGAGTTTCTTGGGGAACCTGATTTGGCAAGTTACAGGTGTGTTCTTTGTCACTTGTCAATAGTAATTATGCCGTTGTTTCTTTCTACTGCATGATTCCCTCTAATTCAGATTGTTTCTTTCTAACACATGTTCTTATGTAATTTACAGTGTGATCATGGTGGATGAGGCCCATGAAAGAACATTATCAACTGATATCCTGTTTGGCTTGGTTAAGGCAAGTAATACCCTCTATCCTTAGATTCCTAGTGCACACACAGTTCTTGAGTGAAGTATGTCATAGCACCAGGGTGAGTCTAATGCATTGTCACGTGCAAATGCAATGAGAGACAGCCAGAACTGCTGCTGTCTAAGTATATGATTAAACTGACTTTCTTTCTGCTGAAACAAAATTTACTCAATGGAGTCCATGCATTTATACTGCATTATTTGTGAAATTGATACTCAATCCCCCGGGTTACCTCACTCTCTGCATTTGGTGTCTAGGATATACATTCTTCACCCGTGGACATCTCTTGTTCCGTCTGTTTCTCTGTTCAGATTGCGGTTATTATTGTTTCTATTTCTGTTATTGTTATTGCCTAAAGAATCATTTCCTTATTGTAGGATATTTCTCGTTTCCGTCCTGACCTCAAGCTTCTAATATCAAGTGCTACTCTTGATGCGGAGAAGTTCAGCGACTATTTTGATTCTGCGCCCATTTTTAAAATACCTGGAAGGCGGTTTCCTGTTGAGATACACTATACTAAAGCACCAGAGGCTGATTACTTGGATGCAGCAATTGTCACTGCCCTACAGATCCATGTGACGCAACCCCCTGGTGATGGTGATATATTAGTTTTTTTAACTGGACAGGAGGAGATCGAGACAGCTGAGGAGATTATTAAGCATAGGGTCAAGGGCCTGGGAACAAAAATAGCAGAGCTAATAATCTGCCCAATATATGCTAACCTGCCAACTGAGCTCCAAGCCAAAATTTTTGAACCTACTCCTGAAAGAGCACGGAAGGTTGTCCTTGCTACAAATATTGCTGAAACTTCATTGACAATTGATGGAATCAAATATGTTATTGATCCTGGATTTTGTAAGATGAAGTCTTATAACCCTCGTACTGGCATGGAGTCATTACTTATCACTCCTGTTTCAAAGGCATCTGCTAACCAACGGGCAGGTCGTTCTGGACGAACAGGACCTGGAAAGTGCTATCGGTTGTACACTGCTTATAACTACTACAATGATTTGGAAGATAATACAGTTCCAGAAATTCAGAGGACCAACCTTGCGAATGTAGTGCTTTCTCTCAAGAGCCTTGGCATTCATGACTTGCTAAACTTTGATTTTATGGACCCACCACCTGCTGAAGCTCTATTGAAAGCACTTGAATTGCTCTTTGCTCTAAGTGCTCTTAATAAGCTTGGGGAGCTGACTAAAGTTGGCAGAAGAATGGCAGAGTTCCCTCTTGACCCCATGCTCTCCAAGATGATTGTTGCTTCTGAGAAGTATAAATGCTCTGATGAGATCATAACTATTGCAGCAATGCTTTCTATTGGAAATTCAATCTTCTATCGCCCAAAGGACAAACAAGTCCATGCTGACAATGCACGGTTGAATTTCCATATGGGCAATGTTGGAGATCATCTTGCACTTATGAAGGTTAGCTATAGGCTATTGCAGAGGGCCTAATATCTCAATGCCACCTTTTGTTTTTATCTTAAAGCTATATTGTTCTGTCATTCTTACTTGTACTAGTTAGCCTTTCTTTTAGTTTTTACAGTAGGTGTAGTTGCTTGATTTTGATATTTGATAGTACAGGCAAATAAAAAAAACTTAATACATGAAGTGTTTACCTAGCCTTGAACTAAGAGGAAAATACCTGTTCTATTTTACAGTGTTCCCTGTAAAATGCAACTGGAGAATGATGCAAATATGCTAAATAATACACAGAGAAATAGGTGAAAACAGAACTGTGGAAGGAAAGGGAGGAAAGTAGTTAGAGACTTAGCGTGGCATGGTCACTGCCCCCCCCTCTCCTCTTTTAATATCTAGGGGAAAATCTTGTCCTAATGTACTCCCCTTTTATGCATAAAATGTTGAAAACTGATATTCATATTTTCAACTAAACTTGATTAAGCCTTAATCTCAATCTAGTTGGGCCCACTAGACTATAATAGATAATTCTTTTGGTAGATTGACATCTTTTTTTAATTTTTATTTTAACTTGAGTTACTTATTTGCTTTTACCATGGTCTTGTAGGTTTATAATTCATGGAAGGAAACTAACTTTTCAACCCAATGGTGCTATGAGAACTACATACAGGTATAGTTTCAATTTTTAGTATCGTCTCAGTTCTATTGTGGCCGTAAAATTCTATAAGAGCTATATCTGTGGTGAGACCTTGTTCTGTTTTCACTGTATCTATGCATGAATCATGATACAGCATGTCTCTATAGAGAATGCCCAAAAAAATTCTCCATAAAATCCATTTGTTGACATGACAGAATTTGATATTGGTCTCAAGTCTACCAGCTAGCAATTGACCACTATCAAGCTGCATGAACCCACTGTAAATTATAAGAAGTTAATGGTATAGCTTTTCTGAAATGAGTCAAGGCTTGATTATCATATTATTAATAGTTATCTCATTCATGTGGTTGTAATCTGCTTGCTAATGGCTATTTAAAGTCATTGCAAGGAAAAAAAAAATAGTCTTCAATAGAGTCAAGGCTTGATTTGGAAAGGAGCTAGTTGTCTCAAAACATGATTCTATCATTCTCTCTTTTCCTCCCATGCTTGTTTTTTCTTCCTCAAATTATATTCCTGGTTCATATCCAGGTCAGAAGCATGAAGAGAGCTAGAGATATCAGAGACCAATTGGAGGGCCTTTTAGAAAGAGTAGAAATTGAGTTGACTTCAAATCTCAATGATCTAGAACCTATAAAGAAGTGTATAACATCTGGGTTCTTTCCTCACTCAGCAAAGCTGCAAAAGAATGGATCTTATCGAACTGTTAAGCATCCCCAGACTGTTCATATCCATCCAAGCTCCGGCCTAGCACAGGTAAACTCTATTTAATTGTGGATTTCTCTTCAATTATTCATAGTTTTCACAACATAATTATATGGATGCTGCAATGTTATTGGGAAGGACTTTAGGAATTTCTAAAATTTGTATAAAGTGTTTTGGTTTCCCCTATACTAATTGCAATGCAATTTCTAAATGTAGCAGCATAAGTGGACAAATGCACAATATTTCTTGTAGGCTTAATATTGATTGATACAAAATCCTCTTTATTATTATATGTAAAATTCAAGCTTCTGACTTTCCTTGAAAACAACTGTGTTGTAATCTTCCATATTTCAAGTTGACAAGTATTGATCTACAATTCTGTTTATAGGTTCTTCCTAGATGGGTTGTCTACCATGAGCTGGTTTTGACGAGCAAAGAGTACATGCGGCAGGTATATATCCCCCACCTGCTCCCTTGCTAACAAAATTATTTTCTCTTCTCAACAGCCGAGCTTAAGTAGTTGATACTTGAATTACAGGTTACTGAACTAAAGCCCGAATGGTTGGTAGAAATAGCTCCTCACTACTATCAGTTGAAGGACGTAGAAGACCGTATGCTCTCTCTCTCTCTCTCTTATCTCCCTTCCCCTCCCCCCATGTCTGTCCTTTGTAGTTGCCCGAGTAAGGGCAGATTGCTTTTTGAATCACTTGCGAGTCTAATCTCATTCACTTTTAGGCTCCATTCTAATATATTTTTGTTTGTATGCAGATGTGTCCAAGAAAATGCCACGTGGAGAGGGCCGAGCATCTTAGTCCTATCAGTTGATTGGCTATACCTCTAAAGAATTTGGTACGATTAACATCAATTCCACATCTGAGGGTCCTTGAAAACCAAGGTTCTAGCTGTGATGCAGAAAAGCAAATCTAGGCCATGAATCGGCAGCTGTAGTTCTATCCGGCCATAACCATTCAAGTGTTGTCATCTAAACGTCGAACGAAGTAGTAGTGTTTTAGCCTTTAGGGGTGGTAGATCATATCATATACAAATGTTTTGTTTTGTAGCAAGGTTCCCACCCCAATTTTGTCTATAACATGTCATAGTTGTAAATACTAAATAGTGCTCAGAAAATAGTTTCATTCACTGATTTTATTTTACCCAGAGTGCAACAACTGGGGAATGGCATTCCCATTCTTTATTTTACCCAGAGTGCAACCACTGAGAATTAATCGATTAACGATTAATTACACGCAATTTGATTAAATCGTAGTTTCAAATCAAATTAATCATTAATCTAAAATTTTTAAAATCCTTAATCATTAACCGAATCAAAATGTTTCTGTTTGGTCGATTAATCACATTTTGTGCACTCTTAATTGATAATAAAAAAATAAAGAGAAAAAATATAAATTAAAGACTACCGTTTTGAATAAGGTTGTTCACCATACTAGGTGGACCTTAATATTATTTTCGGACAGTTATTATAATGGCTATGTGGTTGGCTATATATTCAGTTAATCTCCCTACTTCCCTAGTATTGTGGCACACACTATCATTGAATATTGAATAAATCACACCATATCTGACTTTGCAGGTTGCAATCAATTTGTGGCAATATGCCAATACTGACTTCAAGAAGTTGGACTAATAGGTTGTTGGTGAAGTTCACCGTTTTATAATAATAATAATAATAATAATAATAATAATAATAATAATAATAATAATATTGTTATTGTTATTATTATTACTATTATTACTATTATTATTATTATTATTATTATTGATATGGCTACTAAAATTAAAGAGCATAAATCAAATCTAAATTTAAATACTTAATGCTTAAAACTAAGAGTAGCGATGGCAATTGGATATGACCGGGCATAAAACTCTGTCTCTGTCCTCATACCTCCTCACTCCCTATCAAGAAATAAATTTTTTTCCATATTTTGAGAAATTTGCAGGGATCGAAATCTCCATATCTGATCAACTCTATAGTCAAACTAATAGTTTAGTATAATTTTTAATAGTTAAATAAAAAATTTTAAATACTAAATTTTTATTATAAACTACTAAATTCAAATAGTAGTATAGTACAAGTCTTTACTTCTTCATAACTTCATCAATATATATATATACATTTTTAAATTAATGTACGGGGGAGGGTATCCCCTTCGCCGTCTCCAATAAAAAATGATACAATTCCTTGTTTTCTGAATTTTAGTTCTCATCCCTGTCTCTGTCTCTATTGGAGTAGGGATAAGGGTCTTCACAGGGTCAGAGAAAAACTGTCGTTAAGTTCATGAACATCAAATCATATTTTAAATTCGAAATTAAAAATAATAGTAACCACTAGCTGTATATGGTCAAAGAACACATGGGCTGCTATGCCCCGTAGCATGCCCATCATGAAAAAATGGATTAATTTATTTGTTTAATGTCACCTGGCACGCCACAATTCTTATGTACAAAAACATATATATATACTTATATATTATATATATACATTATATATATATATATATATATATATATAAAAAGTAACTTTTCTTGTGACGATCGTCTTACGGATCTTTGTTCGTGAGGTGAGTCAGATTAATATGAAAATGTAATATTTATTGCTTAAAAATGTAATAGTAATCAAGTTATGAAATTTAAAATGATTTAGCAGAATTTAATAGTAATAGCAGAACTTTAAATGTAATATTAATAGTAATATTTTAATAAAATTTTAAAATGATTTAGCAGAATTTAAGTTATGAAATTTGATGAAATTAATTATTTATATATTAAATTTGGTAAATTGGATCCAATATGCAATGATGAGGTTATCTCATATTTAGAATTATTTTGCTTTTAAAAATGATATAAATTTAGTTATCTCATATTTGGAATAATTTTTAATAGAGTTAATACCCATTTTGGTCCTCCGACTATTACGTAATACTTGATTTTAGTCCCAAACTATTAAAAGTACACAATTTAGTCTTCTAACTTTTAAAACCGTTCATAATTTGGTCTTTCGTTACGGAAATGGGTGAACCGACTACTAGCTGAAAATGGGCCTAAGTCTCAAAATTAAATAAAAATGACTTCTTTGTCCTCAAAATACGGTAGATAGATGAAACATTGTAATAGAAGACCTAATTGGTTGTGATTTTTAAAAGTGAGAGGACTAAATTGGGTACTTTTAATAGTCTGAGACTAAATCAAGTATTACCGTAATAGTCGGAGGACCAAAATGGGTATTAATAAATATTTGATTTTATTTACATCAAGATAAATTCTAAAAAATTATAATTATTTTACCGATTTGGTTCATATAAAATATTCAATATTGGTGGTCATATTTGAAATGATTTTGAATAATATTTGATTTTATTTACATCGTGGTATTCACAAAATTTTTTAATTGCACTAGTGATGAAATGAGTTAATTGTTACATAAATACTGTAATTCCGTTAAGAATTTTAAAATGATATAGCAGAATTTAAGTTATGAAATTAATTATTATAATATTAAATTTGGTAAATTGGATCCAATATGCAATGATAAAGGTTATCTCATATTTGGAATTATTTTACTTTTAAAAATGATATAAATTTAGTTATCTCATATTTGGAATAATTTTCAATAAATATTTGATTTTATTTTACATCAAGATAAATTCTAATAATTTATAATTATTTTACCGATTTGGTTCATATAAAATATTCAATATTGGTGGTCATATTTGAATGATTTTGAATAATATTTAATTTATTTTACATCGTGGTGTTCACAAAAAAATTTAATTGCACTAGTGATGAAATGAGTTAATTGTTACATAAATACTGCAATTCCGTTATGAATTTTAAAATGATTAGCAAAATTAAGTTATGAAAAATTGATGAAATTAATATTATAATATTAAATTGGTAAATTGGATCCAATATGCAAAGATAAGGTTATCTCATATTTGGAATTTTGGTTTAAAATATGATATAAATTTAGTTTATCTGAATATTTGAATAATTTTCAATTAAATATTGCATTTCTATTTACATCAAGATAAGTTTTAAAATAATTTATAATTATTTTACCGATTTACGTTCATATTAAATATTCAATATTTGGTCATATTTGGAATTGATTGAGATACTATTTTGATATTTATTTACATCGCGTGTTTCGGTGTTTACAGAAATTTTATAATTGCACTTTTGATGAAATTGAGTTATATTTTTTTCATAAAACAATGAAATGAGTTAATTTTACCTAAATATTAAGCAAAATTTAGTTAGAATTTTAAAATGATTTAGTAGATTTTTTTTTGAAAGGAATAGATGTTAGTAGAATTGAAGTTATGAAAATTTTGATGAAATAATTATTATCTTAATATTAAATTTGCGTAAATTTGATCCAATCGTAATGATAAAGATTATTCATTATTTAGGAATGATTTCAATAATATTTGATTTTATTTTACTAAGATAAATTAAATAATTTATTAAAGTTTGATTTAGCATGAATTAACAGTTATGAAATTTAGATAAATTAATTATGTATTAACTATGATATTTGGTAAATTGACAATAATTTTTGTATAATTTATTTAGCATGTTGTAATTATGAATAAAATATATGTAAAAAAATTAGCAAGTATTGGCCCATCCATTTTATTTTAATATTATAATAGAATAGAGTAATATCAAATATAGAGAAGAGATTATAGGGAGACAAATAATGCTTGCTGTGCAGTAAACTTTACCGATAATACTCCGTTTTACCGTACTTTAGGGGAGTTATTATTTTTAATCACAGTCGTATACTCACTCGTATTGAAGTCAAAAGATTGGAATTAAGGAAGAAATCAAACAAATGATGGCGGAGCTCC
>VALG01007669.1:0-10770 GCA_009835305.1 Ipomoea purpurea | reverse complement strand
TATTAGGGTGGATAAGAATGCAATTCTGGTGGGAAAAGAATTAAGGTTGGAATTAAAGGTTAGGAATTCAAAATTACATTGTTTGGTGGGTATGTATAGATAATTAATTTGGGTAGGAAAGGAAGAAGTGATATAAAGACAAAATTATCCTTGTGTAATAATTATATAGTAGTAATAATTAAGGGTATTTTTGTCATTTCATTCCTTTTCATTTTCTCTCAACTCATGACTCTGAACTTGCAATTCAAATTTTAGGGGTGCCCATGTAATTTGACTAAAATTCCTGATGCTAAACATTGATTATAAGGGAATTTTGCTTAGTTCTGTTTGATTTGCACATTTTGTTCCACCAACCAAACAGCGTAATGTTGCTTCATAGCTTGAGATTATATATCTATATTTCAATTTGTTCTAGTGCTAAATTAATGTCATAAACATTTTAAATCATGCCCAATATAGAGATATGTGGGGAGATGCGAGAGAACTTAAAATTATGTTATGATTTGTGTGTGAGAGAACATGATGACGATACAAATGGAGGAATAAATACGTATATGTTGCACACATTGGTAGTTGATATGATGCCGGATTGTCTTTTACTAACAGTACATGTGTCATAGCCAGTTGTGTGATCTAGAAATTGAATAATGAAAGAGTTTACTGTAATAAGAATTCAGGCACCGAGGTCATGGGAATGATGAGTGTGGCAGGTCAGGGGCGAGTCTTGGAGTGTATCTACAAGGCGATAGCGGGATGGCAGTGAGGGTTATATTCAAACAAATGTAACTTTCTTTTTGGGGAAGAACGGTGGAGATTTGTTTAGAAGGGCTCGTCAAGATACTCCTCTACCCCGCGAATATGTATTTAATATAGTGCATGGTTTTGAGACATATGGATTTCTATTCAATGCTGATAGATGCTTTGTGTGAAATTTAGCCTCATTAATCTATGACATTTTAGAATCGTTGAGATGCATCAAATGACTATGGTTATTAAATGGGGCGATATGAGGCATTTTGCTGTAACGTTCTGGAACACATGAAATCCGTAATATGTTAGTGCCAATTACTGATATGAAAAGAATGGTGACTTATTATGGCATCACTGAAACATACTCCTAATTTGGTGTGTATGACTTCCTCATTTCCAAAATACTCCTTTGATAGCAGTTTGTATATTAGATTTTTGCAGAGGATTAAAGTTAGTATATAAGTGACATAGACATAGAGTTGTTGGATTTATATCAATATAATTGTTTCAAAAAAGAATTTGTCTACATACACTTATCGTTAAGTTTTTACATTTTATTTAATAACATGAAATTTATTTAAAACATAACATGTTAATCTTTTCTTATAAAAGCATCATAATATGTTAATATGTTTATTATATTAAAAATAATTTATAATTTATCTTATAATTTTTTTAATATGATAAATAAACCCCATATATTATTCTAAAATAAGTTTAATATATAAATTATAAACTGTTATAAATAATATTATTAATTTGAAAATGCCTCAACTCAAGCGCCAGTAAGCAGGTACTCTACTAAATTTAGATGGTAACCTGGTCATATCCTTGGTGAAATTGCATAACATTTAGAGTGTTTAGTGGCTTAATTGCACGTTTTTGTGTGTTATCAGTGGTCATAATCTTGCATTTTTTTTCGTTCATAGTGGCTCTACAATTAGATTCTTTTTTTGATGTTGCACTCATTGTCGAGACTCTTTTGTGAATTATTACAGTGGGTTTTGTTTCATGTGAGCCAAAATCTTGAAACCTCTCTAAGTTACACTATCACTTTCCCATATCGTTATTTACTATTGTTTGACAAAGATTCTGGTTTCACACTCACAAAATTTGACTTTATAATATTATATACATAATTGATGTTCATAATAATATATACATAAATACGATATTAATGAATCGAATCGATGTTTATTATATTCGATGTTTATGCTGTATATAAACCTATTATGATTATGAACATAATTCTAGTACATTATAAATATGAATTTTGTGTATTAATCATTTCACACTGACATAAACTGATCCTAAGATACTATATTTTCTTCATTCAATCAAATATCACATTATCAATTGAATTTTCAAACAGATTGCTTCAACCATTCTAAATTATTGGAATTAAATTAAGTACATATACGTTTTTCTCATCAAATATATTTTATATATTAGATTATTACTTCTTCGTTACAAGTTTAATTAGATTAAGGAAATGTGATTTTAGTCTATTAGATATATCTATATTATAAAGTCAATATATGAATTATTATTGAATACAAAATTTCTTAAATGTGTAAAGTGACAGTTTTAATCCACCACCAACAGATCCGGTTAACTAAGACTTAATAGTATATTTTGAAATTTCAAATTATTAAAAAATATATTGATCAATTACCAATTTGGTTCCAAGTTAACGGATGCCTAACGGCAAAAAAAATGGAGGACCAAATTGATTAAACTTTTTAAAGTTGAGAGACTTAATTGGTCAAAACAAAAGTCAAAGATCAAATTGATAATTTTGCAAAAATCAAGGGACCATTTCGGTAATTAACTCAAAAAATACAAATTTATTATTTACTTTTTATTAATTAAAAATAAATTTTAATTGAAATTCTTACATATTTCCAACCTGGTTCTCGACCACCATACAATCACGAACTTTTGAAATAAGTGTTGGTTCATAGACAATGTTTCATTACGGTGGTCAACTATAGCATTCATTTTGGGGGGTGGGGAGTAGCCTGGGGAGGGAGGGAAGGGGGAAGGAATTCATTTTTTCCTGAACAATAAAGGGTATTCAATTGTCAAAGGCCTTGTGGTCGAGCGGCATAGCTCTGATCCTTTAGATGAGAGGAGGTCTTAGATTCAAACCTCAATGTGGGGTATTGACTATACTACATTGTAATAGAGTCAATAATATTTAAAAAATAAAGGATATTCAATTAGCACAAAATTTTATATAAATATATAGATACATACACAAGACACACACATACATATATCAATATCAATATCAATATATATTTAAAAGAAGTTGAATATAATACAATAATTATTTCTTACCTTTACATAAGAATTTTTTTTTTTTTTTAATTTACATGCAGATTTCCAAAATAACTAAGTGCATTCATGGTTCCATAATTGGAACAACACATTCCCACTAGTAACAATGACTTTTATGATGACTTTATATTTAAAGGTACTATTGAGCCAATACTTATTGCATTTCAAGCAATGAAAATAATTCAATGCCCGTTCTAATTTTTTGGGGCACCGATTACAGGATAGATAACACCAATCTCTAATAGTTTCAATGACCACAATCTTGCTAGCACCTAAAAGTTATCGACCTATATGTTTATAATTTCAAATAATCAAATAGTAATGTGAGAAAGAATATTGATGATTTAAAATTACATTTGTGTTGACAATTTTATTAAACTAAAATACACACTCAGGAGCATCGTACAATTGACTAATGTTGCGGATATTAAGTGTCCCACTATTAATCTCATCAACTATTTTTGATAACGATATTGTTGATGTACTAAGCGAAACCTTTGGTGTAGGATTTACATCCAACTTTATAATAAAATTTAATATTTAACAAATTATTTAAAAAACTAATAATATTATTAAATATTTGAATTTAGTACTAATATTTCAAATGAAGAAACTACGTATAATAATTTAAAATTATGATTTTTTTTTTTTTGCATCCTAAAATTATGAATTTGTTGATAATTATTATCTATCACAAGTTTAGTAGCATTAAATGTATTAGTGAGTGAAACCTCACCTAATCATTAAGATAACAAAGGTTAACTTCATAAGATGGTGTTTTAAATCTTAAATAAAAATCATGTAATATATTTACAAACCATCACAAGTCAAGATGAAATCAGATATTTACCATTATACATCTTTGCACGACAGATCTGAATTATCAACACAACAGATTCAAGGTCTGGGTGGTTCATAAGTGGGAGCAATAAATCAACATATTGATCCTGATAAATGCCAAAGATGCTACATTTTGTGTGGTATTTGGGAAACATATTGTGCTATAATTGGAGTCCTTTGAGCCTATTACATGCTTAGAATAGCTTACTTTGATAAAAGATAGGAGCAAGAACTAATTGTGGTTGCATTTGTGGGGAATAGCAAAACATTGTCATTTTCAGGACGTTCCGGCAACAGTTCGGTATTTGCAGCATTTCTTGAGCTAGGAGTGTCCAAATAAGGTGATTCAAGTGACATTGGAACTAAAACTTAAAGAGATACAACTTTCATGAAGACCAAGAAGGGTGATTAGGACTATGTCGCGATCCATGAACCGTCTACGATCGTGGAGTGTTCGTGGATCGGCAACAGAAAGGTTCCACGAAAATGGGAGTTCGTGGACTGTGCACTAAAGTCAAATTTCAGGCATTCTAAATGTGACGTGTTTGTGGGATTGCCTATCATATTTTCATTCCATCTTTCCAATTAGATTAGATATTTCTCTCTCTAGGTTAGATCATCTTCTAGATCAAGTTATCATCAAGGATTGTAGGAGGAATTGACAACTTCTCTTGTAATATTGGATTGTCTTCTTCAATTGATGATTGATTTTAATTGCTCTTGAGTAAGTAACTTCATTAAATCTAATTTTGTAACACTCCCAATTTTCATACTCTTGAGCCTAGTATTAAACATAACCTTAAAGGTAATAAAAGCGAAATTGAAGCAAAAGGGCAACCAACATACTAATTACCCAACCAAAAACAAATGGGGATGCTACTCCGTTGCTACCCTCGATAGAGAAACTACATGGGAGAACTAACTGTAATAGCATAATCATAAATCTTAAATAGGACCCACATATCCAAAAGTCATGAGTCTAAAGGCCTATGTGTCACAGCACTACAAAACACTAATAGGATAAGAGATAGTCTAAATATCCGAGTCTAGCATCTAAAATAAGGAACTAGAACAAAATCTATGCTAATGTAGCTCCATCTATACGTGCTCAACAATCATCGGCTAGACCTGAAATGGGTTAAGTAAAAATATACACAAGGTAACCCGTTAGCACGAATGCTAAATATAAACAACTCTATCCTGTAAAGTATAATATAGATATAGATTTGGAAAATAGATAATTTTAAACTTAACAAGTTAGCCAATCAAGATCATGGATACAAGATAAGTAAACTCACATATGTATAAATATACATATACAACAATAATGTTTATCTAGGAACAATAGACTCACATGCAAATATAATACACTATCAAGCACTAAGCAGTTCATACTTAAATATACATACATACCAAATACACATAAACAAAATATGAATCATGCTTTGACTTAAAAGATCAAAGGTAAGCGAAGTTACAAGTAATATCATGTGATTAACTAAGTTATGGCAAGATGGTATAACATAACATCAAACCAACAATGGAGATTAAGTCTTATATCAATACGGCAATAGCAAGAAGTCAAATGAGTCAACTCTAGCCGTGAAATCAATAACATAAATTCCCTCAAAGAAAAAGGTAAGATAATACATATAGATAACAGTAGTGGAGGGATTATCATACTTCTTGAACCGAACTCATCATATCATATCTCATATCATATCTCATCATATCATTACCTCATCATTATGGTATCTCATCCATCATCACGTGGGAGGTAGGAACTTCACCATATGTGTAACACCCCCTTTTTCATAACCAAATTCATTATTATAATTTTTTCATTTCTCAATTGAAACTTTACAAATCATAGCGCAAGCATTACTAACAAAATAATGGGTGTTACCAGCCACGCTCAGTATCTCTCTAAACCCAACACGCTAGCAATATACAACTTAAATATGTCAATTAGTTTAGATGGCGATTCCCTATGATTTGATTTAGTTCCTAAATTAGTATTAATCAGAAGAAATCGCGTAAAGAAATAGATTATTATGAAGAACCAATTCACATTATTGGGTTTATGAAAAATAGCGACTCCCTTTTTTAGTCATAACCGAATTATTGGTGTATACCTAACTATGCTCAGGAATTCTCATACTTGGCTATACTTCATATGCGTCTCACTTCTAACCACAAAATCATATGCCGTCAACAAGAAAATATGGAATAACGGATTGATCCAGGTATTACTTTATTTAGTCACATGTTGACCACCCCTCTGAGTTTAAGAGAGAGAGATTACCAAGCCATACCGAGTAAACACCCTAGTTCATGACCTAAGGTTAGATCTAGGATTATTCTTCTTCAGCTATGGTACTAGTTAGGTTATTAGTTTTCAATAGCGAAATAAAATTAGTAGGAAATTTGCAACACCCACTTTGGTTTACTAGATTATCTACATTGTTATTTCTAATCACATATCGGTGATAGTTTCCTACTCTCCCCAGTCACAGCCGAAGATAAGACCCTGGAATCCGCATCTAGGTCATAAGATTGTTATCTTTCAACAAGAGTAGGTAATTGAGTCATCAATTATATTGAATACTATGAGAATGATACTACTTATGAGAATTTCGGCTATAAAACAATGATTCTAAATCACCTACCACATACTGGTTATTCTTAAGAATATTATAGGAGTGGTATTTACCGTGATTTATCTTTGAAGTGAATAAGTTCATATCTATGCTTTAGTTCTACGGTTAACGGCAGTACATTCACTGGATGATTTATGTAACTAATCTGCTACTTTACTTGAGCAGCTAATTGCATTATACATTAAATCTTAATCTCCAATTTCTAGTCCATTTCAGCTCATTTGATATGACATGCTATCATTGAAGTTTATACTCACATTCTTGCCATAATTATTAATTACATGTAGTAGTAGTTTTAACTTCTAGACTACATCGTGTTCTACTTTTCGGAAGTCGTTTTAAGTCAAATGAATTGCCTATTAATTTAAATATTTTATGTTAGATTAAATATTGGATATTGGTAAAGGAAATAAAAAAAATTTTTGTACATGTTAACATGTCACTTTTTAAAGGTAATGGAATTTTCTGGCTATACAGGCTTGATAGTAGTATTATATTCTGCTGTGAGATCATTGTTCTAGATAAAAAACTATATTGTTTAATATGTAAGTGTAAATCGATCCCGTATAAATGTCTTATCTTTACTCTTCGGGCTAGGAACCAGAATACATGGGATTGGCTATACGTCTGTCAGCTTGATGGATATCTAACTCAGATCTTTATACAGAAGCGTGCTATAGTCTATGTAGTTACTCCCAGGACCTCATTCTGACAGGATGACTACCGCATGCTTCGGAATGAAGTGGCCATTGCACTTCACTGCCATTCGGTGTCTGCTACTGGGGCGATTAGCCGGTGCTTGGTGCTCTCTAGGTACTCCGCTAACTAACCCATCTCGTCTAGCCGAACCCGCGCTGCTTACGAGGTACCAGGCTAATAGGCATGGCCTCGTCCTTATACTTATGATTACCATACCCCAGTACTGATTTTGGTATTCTAGCCCGATTCCTTATTTCTAACCTGTGCTACACTCTGAATAAACACCTCCAATATTACCCACCACTAAATACTCTAATATTAACATAATTAGACAACGTTATTGATAGTGCCTTATCCACAATACAGACCATTATATAACTTCCATGACTTTTGGAATAGACATGTAAGCTCCTTTACTATGCTTAAAGAATTTTCATTCAACATCAATAACTCACCTATACTACATATTCAATTTATATCTCTATAGTACGTAAATATCTAATTACGAGTGGTTGCGATACGGATCCATGGTTACCTAATCTCAATTTATCTAGATTTTGACAAGATTAGTATGACTTTGGTATTCCTCTTCCTTTGCGATTTTACAGCTTGTTTATTGTTCTCCTCCTTGCTTCTCACTTTCCTAACCTCCAACAGACCAACGAAAAAACCAAGAGAGAAGTAAGTTAACTAAATTCAGAATACATAATGATTTACTCATACTCAAGATCACTTAACAATCATGACTAACGATAACAATTGATCGATATGACAATCATATTACAGTAGATATGTCATATCCTCTACATAGGTCCTTAGTGAATGACGATTGGAGTCTAGCGTGAAGAAGAATAAGTTGTTGAAAAACCTCTAATAGCTCGCATAGAAGGCATGAAACTATAGTCTAATCTAAAGTTGGAAAAGTTATAGCAGTAGAGAATAAGTGAGAAGGCGACATGTACCCAACTACCTCACATGTGTATATATCTAATATTGCCTGAAAATTCTTAACTTTTCATGAGCTACAGGTCTACGAGACATGCACATATATTCGATGAGAGATTTTTCAGTGTGTGCTGCACTCTATCGAACACTCCAGCGACTCCAGTGTACTTATGTTTCGAAGCTCTAATAGGAGAATACAGAGACAGTATTGTCCTAGATGAACAACCCTATAGAAACGGTTGCGATCTTTCATGAAGTGTATTTCCGACTACGGTATAAGTTTTTTAGTGATCCAAACTGAGCTCAGCTTTGTATATCTGAGTTACTTATAATGTGTACGATACTCCCTCAGCTCCAAGACCATGCCTGCCATAGAATCGCATTGTGCCGGGGAGACGTGCGTAGAGCTAACCGACTAAGTCTTGATTAGCTCACTTGATCCCCAACGAGAATTGCTAGAGCAAAGTTAGTACCTATACCCGATCCTAGGTTTCTTGTGGTTACGATCGAAGATGAATGCTAGATTCGTCAAAGATGCCATTGATAATAGCCGTACAAAGGCTCCTATCTTAAGCTCAATTATGTGTAGTTCTCTACCTCTGCCCACATGATAAGTCACAAACAAAATGAGAATAAAAG
Source organism: Ipomoea purpurea (assembly GCA_009835305.1). Lineage (NCBI taxonomy): Eukaryota > Viridiplantae > Streptophyta > Magnoliopsida > Solanales > Convolvulaceae > Ipomoea > Ipomoea purpurea. The sequence continues at coordinate 1,894 of VALG01007669.1, read as the reverse complement.
CATCGAAAGAATAGCAGCGTATTCTATAGAGAAATCTCAAAGAGATATGATATAAGAGTATAAATGTCACATGTCAATACTTCTAATGAAAACACCCAGCCTCACACATTGAAATCTGATATGTGTGATTTCATTCAGTATTTGTTCATTAAGACAGAGTATAATGGTAAAAGTTGCATGATTTCATCTTGACTGTTAGATTGATAAGTTGGTAAATAATAGTTATACATGATTTTTTATTTAGATTTAAACACCATTACTTATGAAGTTAAACTTTGTTTATATTAATAGATTTAGATGAGGTTTCACTTCACTAATACATTTAATGCTTACTTACAACTGTTAGTAAGTAATGAATTTCAATACAACAAATTTCATAATTTTATTAGGATACAAAAAAATAAAAAAATAAAATCATAATATTATCATTATTATACGTAGTTTCTTCTTTGAAATATATATATACTAATTCAAAATATTTATAAATATTATTATATGTTTTTCTCATGTTCTTCAGTTGTTACATGACTTGCATGAATTGCATTTAGAGTTATGAATGAGAAGATAGCTACTTTGTTAGTTGTTGTTTAGAGTTTACATGCTAGCCATGAGATTCTGTTGGTTATTTAGTTACCTTTACTATTCCAGTTTGTGCATGAGTTTTGTATGGCTATGATTTGAAATATCTATATAAAGCATCGAGAATTGTGTCTAAGTTGATACTAAGAAGCATGTTTATATGTGAGATAGGAGCAGTATATAGAATTGTTGATTGAGCATGATTTGTAGTTTGTTGTTAAGTGTTGTAAAGTACTTGACTAGTGGTGCTTGCCAATGATTATTCAAATCTATATCTATATAACTTTACAGGCTTGAGTGGCTTATATACCATCGCACCTAACGTGTTATTTTTCTACTTACCTTTTATAACCCCTTCAGGTGGGCCATTGTTTGAGCACGCATGGGTATATATAGTGCGTAGTATGATTTTTGATTCTAGTTTACATTCTGTTTGGATGTTGACTGTAGATACTGATGTTTGATCTTTTGTTGGTGTTGAACACCGGGGGTTTGTTCCCTAAGTATTGAGGTGTTTATGATGGCTTGACCTAGACTACGTTTTCCGTTTCTTTTTACCTGTGAGCTTCGTGTGTGGGTTGTGGCTGTTACACCCGTTTGTTTACGTTATTATCCTTACTTTATCCCTTGTTAAGTTTTCTTGATAATTAGATTGGGTTTATGTATAAGAAATAGGTGTTACATACACTATGGGATAATAGTGGTCTATTTATCATCCACGACTTCAATCTTGAATAACTCATAATCCTTTGAATAAAACCTTAGTAGTATACGTAGTATTCTTACTCAAGTGTAGTTTCATATGTCCTTGCTCTCACACATTGTATCGCGAGAAAAAAGTAAGCCATGACTTTCCAAATGCAGAATGAACTACCCCTCCAAGGTGTATGATTCTTTCTTCTCCTCTTTCGACACTTTTATCCTTGGGATTCCGATCGCTGCTCGTTTCGCCTCATCGTCAATACGCCTCTCTGGGAAAATTCAAGATCGTCATGTGTAATTATAGTGTACTTCTAATTGCAGGTGTTCGGGTTCGTATTCTCATAATTTTCCTTTGTGCATTACGTTCAGGATGGCTTCCCGGTAGAGTTTCTGGAAGATCGCCTAGATCATCATGTTTCTGATTCTTTGTGGCTAGTCAAGAGTTCTTGACCTCAAGTGATGAGTCTTTCGCGGAACTGTATTGCAAAGCAAAGCAGGCATTTCTGTTCTACCATTACTATGAACTATTGTTGATGTCATTTTTTGAGCATCATTCACTTTGAAATAATTACGTTATTACTACTATATATAATCTATCCTAACTAAAGATTGA
>VALG01007662.1:0-10939 GCA_009835305.1 Ipomoea purpurea | reverse complement strand
CAACAAAAATAAGGGCCGATTACAATAATAATTTAATTAATGAGGTTGGAGGGCGAATAGTTATGTTGTGCATCTGTATGGCACCATGCATTGGGTGACATACAGATGCAAAAACGACGTCGTTTATTAAAAAACGCGCATCCCCTTAAAAAAAAAAATCAGGTTCGATTCTAGCAACAACATTATGCTTTTTCATTCCTCATTATGGAATTTAGTTCATAGATTATTTTGAATTTATAGCTTCATCGTTAATGGAACTATAGTTCATTCGATTCTGGAATTATAGTTATCGATTTGAAATTTTAGGTTCATAGATTCTGGAATTTTAGTTCATTCATTTTCTGAAATTTTAGTTCATAGATTAGATTATGGAATTATAGTTTATCGATTATGGAATTTAGGTTCACGATTATGGAATTATAGTCATCGATTATTGGAATTATATTTTCGAACCTGATTTTTCTTATTTTTTAAGCGGGGGAGACCGGCGTTTTATTAAAACGGACGTCGTTCTTTTGCATCCGTATGCCACCAATGCCTGTGGCCATCACGATGCCACAGCATAACTTTTGCCGTTGGACGGCTGGGAGCCCAATCATCAAAACGATATGGGCCTCAACCAATAAGGAACTAACAGGGTGTTTGGTTGGAGGGACTTTAAATTCCCTTCCCCTTAATTCCCACCTAATTCCAAAGGCCCATTAAATTCCGTAGTTTGCGGTTGGAGGGAATAGCAATTCCCCATTTTCATGGAATATAAAAATACCATGTCCCCCTTGTTATTTTAATTCCTGGAGAAAAAAAAATAGTGATGAGTCAAAATTTACCCCTTCCTTTTTTAACTTAAAATTAATGTCTAACAACAATAATGGGACATTATTTGACTTTATACTACTTATTCCCTTTCAATTTCCCATGCTTCATACCAAACATTGGGGAATTGAAATTCCCAGTATGTTATTCCTGTCAACCAAACATTGGTAATTTAACATTCCCACTTTATTCCCAGTTAATTCACTCCCATTGGAATACAATTCCTTTTCCCACATATTCCTCCCCTCCAACAAACGGCCCGTGTAATGTGTGACGAATTACTAATATAATACCCTAACTATAATTAAGTCAAATTACATATCAAAAAAATAAAAAATAAAAAATTAAAAAAATAAAAAAAGTGAGACTAATTATATCACAACACAGAATAATCTCGATAGATATAACCCCAACCTAAGTACAGTCTAATGTAGAATCTAGCACCAATTAAGAATTCTGCATTTTTTCCTAGATTTAGTACCTAATGTATGTTTTGTCATGTATGTACTCTCAAAATGTTAATTCTATATATAGCCCAACAAGCATCATACAATTAATTTAGGCGGAATTTAGGGTAGTGTATTTTATATTAAAATCTCAAAGAATAAAATCAAAAGAAAAAGAAAGAATAAATCATATTGCATGGGAAGATACTTCCAATTTGGAGCACAGTTGGCCATATTTTTGGGAGCTAAATGAGCTGAGTGTGGGCAACTCGAACATATTAAAAAAAAAACCGACAATAATTACTGTTTTTAAAGTTTAAAAAAAAAAAGGCATAAAAAAATGCTAAAAAAAAAAAGAAAAATATAACAATATAAATATAAATAAATAAAAAGCTAGTAGAGGGCGTGCATGGATTTAGTGGAGGGGATTTTATATTATATCATATATATATAGTTATATTATATCATATATAGTACCCGGTATCAGATATACTATATATATAGTAGTACTGTATATATATATATTTATATTATATAATATATATACTATATATATATATGTAATGCTATAGCGGACGCACTCCAGGTGCGAATTTAAGTGCCCAGGAAAGTTAGGTAAATATGAACGAATCAGTGCGCGACACGTGTCCAGATCTAATAACTTAAAAAAAAAAAAAGGCAGGTGGCATTTTCGTAAATAATTGAACATCGAAGTGCAAGTTAAAATCACAATACAAGTTGCACTACTTTCACCTATAAGTGGCATTCTTAATTTTGCCTTGTTAGCATTCACTTTCGCAAACATTCATGCACCGTGGGGTGCTGCTTATAACTATTTTGTGCAACTATTATAACTATAAGTGCAACTTATTCTTATGACTATAAGGTGCCACCTTACTCTTCACCTATAAGTGCACCTACTTTATGACTATAAGTTGCACTACTTTCACCTATAAGGCATGTAATTTTGCCTTATTAACATTTCATTGATCTGACGTTCAGCGGGTAAGTAATGACCCTGAAAATCACTCGCAATACATTCATATCACTTAGGGCAACTACTTTATGACTATTGTGGTGCAACTACTTAAAACTATAGGGGTGCAACTACTTAGAACTATAGCGGTTGCGAACTAAGTATTGATGCTTCAGGTGTAAATTTTTACTGCCACCTATACGATACATTTTACATGCACTTGTAATACATTTTACTTGCCACTTCGATGTTCAATTTATATTACCGGAAAATGGCCACCATGTTTTTAAAAAAAAATCAGTGTTTCTCATCCATTAGGGATACTGGACACGTGGGATGGACAAGAATCCATATCATATTTCGCGCCTGGGCGAGGGCCGTTTCGCACCCGAGTGCAAGTCTATTAGCTACTATATAGTATTATATATATTATATATATATTATATATATATACTATCATATACATATACCCGTGGTTTTGGTTAATGTAACTTTTTGCTAACAGCTTTATTATTCTAAAATTCAAAAAGCTGTTCAAAACAAATTTTTTAATCAGCTTTTTAATTTGAGAAAGTCATTTGCAATATAATAAGCTATCAGCTAACGACTAATTTACCAAACATCTTTCTATAATAAATAAACTAATACTATCAACTACTCAAATTAAACCTACTAACCCAATCAATCAGCTAACAGTTATTTTCCAAACATGTACCTCATAATATAATATTAATATATGATGGGGAAGAATGTTAGAAGCATGCAAAGACAAAGAAGAGGACAATTATCCCAAGTGTTGGAATTGTTTAGGAATTTAATATTTAATTTGGTTGCATAAGAATCCAAATCTCCAGGTATAAAAAGATAATGCATAATAATGTGAATAATAAGGCCAAAAATCATCTTGCACAAGAATCCGTTAAGGACCATTGCAATCAAACCAATTCCAATCCTCAGTGGATTCTTAGCTTTTCCTCCTCATGAATTTTATATACATTTTCCCCTTTTTTAAAATTTCTTTTGTTACTCTCCTAGTCTTCATTTCATCTGTTTTGCTCTGTTGACATCACATGGAATTATTGAATAACTCACAGAACATTAATCTTTTGGAACTACACACTTCACATTTAATATATATAGATGATGCCAATTCAAAAAAAAATGTAAAATATATTAATTTATTAAATTAATATCTCATCTAAGACAAAGATGATGGCATCTGATATTGCAATTGCATTAACTCTTACAAATGGTTAATTTGGTATATATATGGAGTTTATTGTCTAAGATCAATTTTATTATTTGGGTCCATCTCATTTATTGATTGACTTGAGTGAGTTGTTAAGTTTATAACCATGATTTAATAGGCAGCATTTGAGAGAAGAAATCAAAATTTAAACTTCATTTGACAGGGGTAGTGTGAGGATTATGTCTAAAGTGGGCAGATCCCTTGTGTATACGGGCATTTGGTCATGTTTGTTGAACCATTGAGTCAGCGTGATTTACATCTTTCCAAATACTTTCTCAGGATTGGGGTGGGAAAGGGGCATTGAAGTCGGGGATTCAACTTTTGAGATAAAAGATATTGTTTATATTGAAGTGAATGCCAATAATAATGTTATAAATACCTTGTATATAGTCAATATATATTATATATATAACTGCTTCATAATACAACTCCATTATTCTTTCATTGTCTCTCTTACTTTCTTTGGCTTTTTTTTTTTTTTTTTTTATAACTCCTAGCTTATTTATTACTTAAAAAGAAAGAAAAAAAAAAAGATAAATAAGAGGCGATTAAGCCTGTTTTTTTTTTTTCTTCTTCTTTTTTTTTCCTCAATATTTTTGCCCTTTATATATTTATATATATTATGAACATATATGAAGTTTGAATATTCATATGTTCATAAATTGGCTTCATATTTTCTTCCCATTTTGGCGGGGCTAACGACAAGCTTGAATTCCGATGTGATAAGATAGATTTAGGTTGTCTTGTGTTGAAGCCATTTTGAGAAGGATTGGAGAGTGTTTCATGTCGGCTCTGTAAATGCTTCTGAGTAAATTCATGCAGAGTTGGCCAAGTGAAGTCTGGGTAAACTCTTGGGTTGTCGGAATCCACCAATTCCTCCGGCGGCGCCACCACCTTATCCCTCCTCGGGCACAGGAAGAACGCCAGCGACTTCCTCGCGCTCCGGCTGTTCACACACCGCTCTGTGCAAGCAACTTTTGTACCGCCCATTCGACAGAGCCTGAAATTAAAAATAATACATAAGATTTGAGAATCAATATTGTTGGCCGGAGACCGATAAAGATCAAGTCTAGCATTTGGTGGCGGAAATTATTGGTCTCTCAAAAATGTATGGCAGTATAAGAATGGAAATAAAGTTACATAGCTACGAGCTATAACTTTTGACATAAATGATAATCAGGGGACCTGGTCACGATTTCAAGTTCAGCAATAACAATTACCCAGTAATATTTAAGACCAGTTGGTGCTAGGATGGGATTTGGTAGGTGGAGGTGGGTAAAGATCAGTCTAGCAACTGATGACGGGAGAATTGTAAGGCAGAAGTAGGTAAAAGACTTAAAAGGGCCAAGTCGACTCTATAACTTTTGAGCGTACATATAATATATAAACATAAATGTCCGTTATGATGTGACTACGTACCATGAAGGTATCTCCTATGTTAACGACGAAGGCATTGGGATTGGGGCCGACGGAGCGCCACTGGCCGTCGACGAAGACCTGAAGCCCGGCGACGGTGTCCTGGTGGAGAATGGTAAGGGAGGTTGGGTCACAAATGCGGGCCGGTTCCCAATGCTAGCTCCGGTTTATGGCAGGGGGGATAGTAGTTTAGTCTCATTATGGATTCATTGTCTTCAAAAGAATCTTTGAAATGTTTTTGGTTGATTCCCAAGACTCATCCCCAAGAGCTCCATAATCTCTAATGAAAGCTCACTCATCGCATTGCAATACTCTTGATAAATCTTCCTGGCAAACACAATTAAACATTATTAGCCTATTATTTTAACGCCTTTGTACTGGTATAACCTTTTAACATAACGTAAGTGTTGATTTTAGCTACCAAATTGTTTGAGGTGAAAGTCATAAATACAAATTTAGCACCAGATAACTACGAGGATTATTGCCAGTAAAAGACTTAAAAGGCGTTCAGCACCCAACATTTTAAAATGTACATGACGGGTTTATAAGAAAATAAAGTTCTGCATTCGTTATTAACTATAGTTTTTGGTAACGTACCCGAGGTGAGAAAACTCTTGACCCAAAGTGTTATGGAAATATTGTTGAACCATATTGGCGCCGGAGCAATATTCTTGAGGAGAGTAGTCAAAAGAGAGAGTTTCTTTCCACGGCAGCTTGGAAGAGAACCTGCCGGTGAAGCTACTGGCGTAGCCGCAATGCTCGCCGAGTTTCCTCTGCGCCTTCTGCTTCTGTGACGGCGGCAGCCGGAAGAAGAGGTCCATGTAGCGGTGCGCGTCGGCGATGAGGCCAGCGTCGACGCCGTGGTTGACCACCAGGAAGAAGCCGTGGCTCCGGCACGCCGCTCGCCGACGACGCGGGCCGCCTCGGCGGTGGCGCGCGGGTCGACAGACAAGAATCCCCTCAGGTCCACGACGCTGACGGGGAACTCCGGCGGGCTGGCGCCGCCGGGCTTCTCCTCGTCCGGCCACACGAACTGGACGGAATATTGGCGTCGCGCTGAAACACGGAGGGATCAAAAACCAGTGGGCTCTGAGGGGATGATTCTTGGTGAGCCGCCATGGGCGTTTTGCTGCTAGCTCTTGTGATCACACAATCTATGGCCATTGCATGAAATGAAAGAGATCAGAGCTCTTGAAGAAGAAGAAGAAGAGTGATATGAGAGAGTGAAGTATAGAGAGAGAGAGAGGAAATGGAAGAGAGAGAGAGAGAGTTGTGATAAAGGAAAGGACAAAGGCCGCTCATGGGAAACAGCTACAACAAAACTTGGGATTTTATAGGTGTCCCTCACAGGCAAAAAAAATAAAAAAAGTTTCAAAAACTATCTTACTATTTATCACTTACTTTTAATTAATCATATTTTTATTTCATGGATTATTTATAATTTAATCAATTTTATTACTCCGTACACCTTATTATTCAAAATGATTGCTTGAGCAGTTGAGCGATTATAACTATAATATCATATCCAACTTGTTTTGAAAAATAAAAGAAAGTGTACTCCATATATATTAAAATTATAAGAATAACCACACAATAGAAATAATCAATCAATAAAAAATCAATATAGGATCGGAAAATTGTAATTTTATAACCAAGTAAGCACAATATATAAACTACTCCGTATTAGATTTAGTGATGTTAACAATTTATAGGGGAAAAAAATAAAATAGAAAAGAAGTACACTGATTTTTCTTTCTTTTTTTGGAAATGTACGATAAAATAAAAAAATATTCATGCTATCATTACAAATAGTTTACAACACATTTATAACCCAACAGGGAGTCAAGTGGCAAATGAGGCTCTCTTTGTGGGGGGTAAAGGAATGTATAATTAGGAAGATAATAACCACTGTACGGTCTCAATTGTCTCACCTCACACCACGCAAGTGGAACTAGATACCCTAGAATCTTGAAGCGACCAGCTATATCGAGCATAAATTGTAAACGAAGTGGACCTCTAAATCACGTAGTGACTAAACTGCTCTTCACCACTTCTGGGCCTCAGCATATGGCAGAACGATCGTCTTGTTTGGAGACGGACGCAGCAATAGGCACCTTACAGTTGCCAATTACACACATTTATCAGTTTGACATCTACTTTATTTATATTTGTTTGATTTTAGTTAATATAATATCAATATAGTTGTCGGTTAATTAGCTTTTTCACAACTCCAAACATACTAAATATTCAACACTTAAGCTATAGCTCTAATAGCCAATCACTTTTTCAATTCACCTTTTTTTATAAACAAGACACACAGCTGCGTGTAGCACTGTGCTGATACCGCAGCGCCATCACACAAAACGAGGTATATTTTGGGTCGTTCTATAGCGGAATATATAGCACAAGACACTTTTGCTTCGGATAACAATGCTTGTTGTGCATTATAGTTGTAATTGTTATATGTTCAAAACTAATATTTTAATTTATTCATACAGTATGTAACATACTCTTCTTTAATAACATTTAAACACAATTGAGCTATAGTACCATATCTAAATAGCTTTGTGATGAAATACACAAGTATTACAGTTGTTGTAAAAGAGTTATATGTGTTCGTAGAGAATTATACTGTGACTGATGATGGTGAAAATGTTTATATAATAGAAAGGTATAACCCTAATTAATTTTTTGGCTCGAAGGTAAAATTATACACATTTTTTGGTTGCATTTTTGCATTTGTGAAAAAAAAAGTACAAGTTAATTTTTTTCCTATGGTTGTTAAAAACCAAAAAAAAGCAATCATTGACTAATATTTTTTTAAAGAAATAATATTATGTCATAGAATATTCATTATGTAATTATTTTAATCAAATTTCATGTATATGTTAAGATTGTGTGTATTATCTTTTAAAAGAGTATGTATATTTTGTCGTATATAATTATGTACATTCAAGTATACAATTATGTATGTTCTAGTATACCATTATGTACATTTTTGAACAGTGTTTTTTTTTAAAGAAAAAATAACTGCCATTCACTGGGGTGGGAAATTAAAAAAAAAAATTTAAAATTTAAAACGATTTCATTTTGCATCTGGGTGCACAGTGCAACGCGCGCCGTGATGTAAGATATAAATTGCCTATGTGCCGTGGTTGCAGGGTATAACGATTGGGAAAAAATTTATATGGCCAATATTTATCATATATTTCCAGTTTAAGGGCAAGGTGAGCCCATATTACGTGGAAGCCTATTATTTGTATGGGCTGTGAGAAGCTGCTTTTATTTTAGGCCATTTGTGGTTAATGTTGAAATGAGTTTTGGATATTACATTGTTAGGATAAAGGTTTTTGTTTCGTTGTTCTTGAGTGTAAGTCCTTGCGGTTGTAAAAAAGGTGAAGTATGCCTCCCATTTAAGAGACCATCTCATTATCATACTACTAGAAATAATGAAATTTCCGACCATCTGAAAGTGATCTTAAATCAAGTTGATATCAAAAAGTGATTAGAAATAGCAACAAGGTTTTTCAGGATATCAAAAATGGTCGAAACAAGGCTTTTGACTTTAAGATTACTTTCAGGTGGTCAGATTTTATAATTTCTAGTTGTGTAATTTCTCAAAACTATTATAACAGTTTTTAGTGATACACGACATGTATTTTAAGACACATTCATAAGGAATCTAATTCTTGCATAGGATTAATGGCAATATAATATATCATGATTGCTCTACAATAATAATAATAATTAAAATAGTATTAACTAATTCAATATTAATAATAATAATTAAAATAGTATAACTAATTCAATATTAATAATAATAATTAAAATATATTAACTATTCAATAGTTTGGGACAATATGTATGTGTGTTACTTTAAAGTAGCTACTAGCTCTATTACAATGTAGTATCTGTTCTGTTCATATACTTTCTCAATTTACTGAAACACAAAAAGCTAATATCATACTAGCTCTATACAATGTAGTATAGAGTTAATATCATCTCCACTGAGGCTCGAACTCACAACCTTCCAAATAAAAAATCTAATCCAGGTACTATTGAACCACATAGTCCTGGTTTAAAGTATGTACTTGATTTGTTAGATATTTTTTTTAATAAGAGTCAAACATTGCATAGCATAATTTGAATATATCAAATCCAAATTAATCTCCAAAGCCATAAAATGTCACATGTGGTATAAATAAAATAAAAATAATAATAAAAAGGCGGGTAGTCGCCGACCACCCCTTCTATCTCCCTTCAATTCTTTCGTCTGTAGTTAGAGATGAAAGAGATCTGTCTTCGCCGGAGAACGAAGGAAGGGGGTGGCCGTTGGTAACCCCGGTGTTTTTATTTTTAAAGTTTATTATTAAAAATTGTTTAAAATGACTATCATCCACGTAAGCAGAGCAACCTGATAAAATGTTAACCTGCTATCAAGTGATATTTCAATACATTAGTAGTGAGTTTAGTGGTTTAATATACTTTTATTTATTTATTATAATTCTATTCATTAGTGGCATAATTGTCTATTCAAATCACGTTCAAATGGTTATGTCCTTTGAACCCTCTATCTATTTTCATTTCCTATATCTACAGTTACTACTAATGAGTAAGAGAACCAAAAAACGTCAATTAAATTATCCAATAGGGTGTTTTAATACAGTTTTTTGGGCCTTTCTTGTAAACACAAGATTAATTTTCATGTCCAGTGAGAAAGAGACATCCTAAAGAATGAGAGTCTAGTTTCGCTACGCTAAGATCCTATTTATACGGCTTGTTGACCTTAATCACATATATCGAGGACCAAATATATCTCGCAGATAATTATTGTTTAGTAGCATATACTCGTTTGTATGCATCATGTATATTATATCTATTTATATATATTGCACACGTAATTGTTAATATATTAAGAACGTTCGTTTATTTTGATCTAAAATAACGTCGATTTATTTCATTTATAAAAATATTAATCAATATATTCAATTCCACTAGATTAATTATGATTATATTTATTTTTTGTGTGCGATAAATTTGAATTATGAGTAATATGACATTATTTTGGATCCTAGACTTATATATGATTGGTAATTCTTTGAACTATAATTTTAGTAGCGTTTATCAATGACTTAACCACTATTGCCATCCCAATTATTATGATTATACTGAGCGCTATTTATGAGGACAAGTAGAAAATGGTGACATTTTCGCGGTCCACAATCAATATAAAATAATACAGAAAAGAACATAAATATAAACTATTTCGGTCCTTTCTCGTTCTATCATTTTCCTGTATCATATCCACCTATATGATAGTTCTTAATGGTGAAGAGATCCTACGCATCAACAAAAATCACTATCTTACGTCTATCTCCTCCTCAGCCTCTTCACAGCCGATTCAAAATTCACTCTGATTATCTCTCCCTCTTCTCTATCCTCCAAACTCATATTGGACCACAAAAAATCATAGATGAGGTTGCTCTTAGTTTTCGTTTTGTATATCAATGTGCAATCAGTTAACCGAACTATTTTAACCAAAATTTTTAAAACTTTAACCGTTAAATTTGTATTACTGAATTTAATCGAACAAAAGTTTTTTCGATTAATCAGTCAGTTAAATCATAAAAATAATACATATATATTATAAATCAATAAGAAAATATACAAAAACAATACCATAACAATATTACAAATTTATTAGGATTATATATATAATATATATATATATATATATATATATATATATATTATATATATATATATATATATATATATATATATATATATATTACTATACTAATATATAGGACAATTTCGGAACCATTAAACGAATTAATTAACCAAAAATGTTTAAAACCTTAAACCATTAACCGAAAAAAAGTTTGTTAACAAACGGTTCGAAATTCGTGTTAGCCAAAATATTTACCGAAGTTTGCACACCCCTAATCAAGACAAGCATGTGAATCCTACGTACTTTCATAAGAATTCTTTCAAACAATCCAAGTGCGTCCAAGAGCACATGCAATAATTTCAATG
>VALG01007645.1:0-10869 GCA_009835305.1 Ipomoea purpurea | reverse complement strand
TATTACTCGATGCATTCATTATTGGTTCCCTTTTAGGTATTTAGGTTGCCATATTTGGTGGGGAGGAAGAAGTGTAGTTGTATATTTTTCTTCGGTTGTCAATAAAGTTAAGGCTAGAAGTTTGGATGGCAGCATAAGGTGTTGCTAAGAGGGTTAAGGTGGCTTATGTAACACCCATGTTACGGCCTCTAACTCAAATTAATTATTTAATTACTCACCCTAAAAAAGATTATTAAATTCCATTAATTAACTAGGAAGGGCCACCATAGACCATGACCCTTATCCCTAAAACCAATCCCTTAATCCTATAAGAAATAGAATTAGCAAACTCATTACCATTCAGACCTTAATTAGGACCCTTAGATATATAAATAGGGACATAGGGAGCACCTAGAAGTCACACCACAATAGATATCACCACGCAAGAAGTCCCAAGAATTCTCTTATCACTAACGTTGGAGAAATCAAGAAGAAAAGATCTTAGAAAGAGAACCTTAATAGCCAAGGAATCTAACTAAGGCTAAGAGGTAATCCATGTCTCAACAAAACATATTTTCCTTGCTATAATCTTTTTCTTTGGCTCCTTCTATATGCTTGTGTCTTGATAAATCTATTATGATGATTATGATGTGATATGATCTTGATGATTAATTTTATGGGTGATCTTGATGATTATAAGAGAATCTTGATGATTGTGTGATATTCTTGATAATCTTGATGTTTTTGATATTAAAGATAACTATGATCTTGATGATTTGAAATATGATTAGAGCCCTAGGTTAAAATTGGGAATTTTGTATTGTGATGTTCTTGATATATTTTTTGGGGATTTCGCATGTTCGGGTGTTGATTATATTTAGAAGTCATGTTAGGATGAGTTCAACATGATTCTTGGTTTTGATCCAATATTTGACTACATGGTGTCTTCGTTTATGTTTAAAAGTATCTAAAACATGGTTTGGGTTCCACAAAAGATCCCGGGACCCAAATATTGAAAAGGAGTCAGTGGGGGGTAGGTGGGGGTAGGGGAACCCGCCACTTACCCGCTGCCCAATATGGCATCGCTGGTAGCGGGCAGACGACTGCCCGCAGACACCCGCTGCCCGGCTTCTCGCCGCCGGCGGGTGGTCCTCCACCGCCGGCCACCTGCTGGATTTTTCCCCACTTCGGGGTATTGGCTTCCCGTTTGATGTTCCCCGACCCTCGTGGTGTCCATTGGACTCCGTTCATCGTGCCTAAGTCTAGTTTATTGTTTCTGGTACTGTTCGTAGGATAAAAGAGTCTTGTGTATTGCATGCTAGTTGAATTGGTAACCCGTTGACCTAGGTGAAAGAAGTATGAATCCCTTAGGACTGTTCCTAGTATGTGGATGACCACGCATAGATTTCATTACACGTTTCCTTCCTTTCCCAATGTGTTTATGTGGGTTGCATGTGCTTGCTAAGTGTTATGTGTGCATGACTCCCAATATTTGCTGCGGTCAAAAGGGTGTTACATGGGCTGCAGTCTACCGATTGAGCTCGTCAACGGTGTGTAGGACTGCAGTCCGCAAAAGGGCCACGGTCCACCGATTGAGCTCGTCAACGGTGTGTAGGTCTGTGGTTCGCCGATTTTACATGGGCTGTGGTCCACCGATTGAGCTCGCCAACGGTGTGTAGGGTTGCAGTCCACTAAAAGGACCATGGTCCACCGTTGAGCTCGTTAACGGTTTAATGAACTACGGTTCATCGGTGGCTGCGGTCAACCCCTTCATGTTGCGGTATGAGCAGGATGCTGCGAGGCCGTGTTAGCTAGGGATGGCAATGGGCGGGGCGGGCGGGGGATATATCCCCCGCCCCCGCCCCCGCAATCCCACGTCACTCCCATACCGCACCCGCACCCGCGCGGGTAATGAAATTCCTTCCCATACCCCGCCCCATGGGGATTTTTGCGGGTGCGGAGAATACCTGTGGGGATTTTGCATTTAACCTTAATAATATGAAACTTACATCTAATAAAATTTTATTACTACAATTTATAATATTAATGCATCAAAGTCTTCACCAAATAACTACCAACTTGAATATTACAATTTGCTACCAATTCAACATTAGCTGTATAAATCTTAAAACACTAGCACCAAAAATAATTACAAGTATAATATTATGAGTTTAAGACATTCCCTTACTACCCAAAAATCTAATACGATTTAAGCTAAATAACATTATACTTGATATTGATTAAATATACTAACACAATTATATATTATAATATATGCGGGGGCGGTGCGGGGCGGGATACCTCTCCCCGCACCTGCACCCGTACCCGCGCGGGTTTAAAACTTTTCTCCCATACCGCACCCATTACCCAAATTATGTGGTATTTATTTACCCATTGGGCGAGGATGCGGGTAACCCGTTGGGTGCGGGTAGAATTTCCATCCCTAGTGTTAGCGCTACATAAGCTAACCTCATGTTATGAGCATGTGATTGGTCTGTAGCGACACCAAAATGTCTTATGTGATAAAGATGATTGATTGAAAGATGACACGAAAGATGTGAATTAACCTGTGACCTTATGATACATGAAAAGTCTTTCTATGCTTATTTATAACTGTTGAACGTGTTTATCCCTATTTGTTGAGTCTATTCCTGGTTTTAAAACTAGAGTCTCCTAAGTATATATCTTCCTGCTTCAAAATGGTTTTCCTACGGTTCCTTTTGAGCATTCGAACCATCCTCGAGATTCAGCAACTTTCGATGAGCTTAATCCAAGACTCGGATTGTGCAAACTGAGCGAAAACCAACTCGGGATTGTTGACCACGTCCTCGACCATGGCCTTTTGTTGGTGCGGCGGTCAAAACTGGCTATTGTGGTTGACTTCAAGGATGAATTCTTGTTGTTGTAAAGCCAGATGATTGAGCATTTCTTCCCCTTATGACATTATCAACCAAAAAGCCAAGGGATTTGGAATCTTGTTCTTGATTGCTTAACAAGTTTAACACCATCATGTGTTTTGAGAGAAACATCCTGCAAACAGACATTTATTAGCCATAGAGGTTAATTCCACCTCAAGGTGATTTATCCTTGTCTCTTGATCTTGTATGACCTTTATTTGTCTCAAGTGTCTTCATTGTTGATCTTCTCGATAGCTTCTCGTTCCTTCTTCATGAGCTTGATTATCTCCAGTAATCCTTCGGTGAGATCTCCCTTCAAATGTCTTTCGGCTCTGTCAATCTTTTTTGCAGAGCGATTTGATGTTCCAATAGCTCCTTCAAATTGGTTCGTGTGTCCTCAAAATGTTGCAAAGAGAGATGTCATTGCTCGGTTAGAGTGTTTCCAATCTTTTGACACACAACATCACTTGATTCTGTGACTTTTGCAAACAATGATATCAACAAATCATCTTCATCTTCTTCGCGGCTTCTGCTACCTTTCATGTTCAGAGAGTGTAGACTTTTGAACAAATTCCTTCGTGAATCACCAAGAACTGGATTTTCAATGAGCTGCAAGTTTTCTTCTGGTGATTCGGCTTCTTGAAGTTGATTTCCAATTTCTTCTTCAATAACCTATGTTCTTGAAATAATCTCTGTATTTAATTTGGCTTCCAGAGAGCTGTTTTGATGTGTCATCATAGGGTTGTTATCGTGCACTTGAGCTTCATACAAACACCCCCCCCCCCTCAATTGATGGTCTAATTTCAGTATTTCACCATCAATTTGGTCCCTTACTGCATCCCTTGTAGGGTCCAATTTTTTTTTTTTACTTTTTGACCATGTGACGTGATGAGGAAGTTTGTTCATTTTATGGTTCTTTTTAAAGGGGTAGGAATCACGATTTGTTCCAGAAACAAACAACAAACCACTTTTTATTTATTACTCCTTTAGTCAGGAGTACAAAACGATCACAGAGACATTCCTAGCATTACAACCACTTCAACTGCGATATGCGGAACAACATTCATCTTCACTTTTGTCCAAGTCAATGTATGGAGGAGATGGGCAGTACCCTGGTCCTGAGTCTTCGCTATGCATGTTTGAGCTTAAGGACGAGTACGTTGCATTGAAGAACCTTGTATAGTCCACGGGTGGACGAATACGAGGATTCACCGGTGGTGGAGTAGGTTGCAGAACAAGTTCCGGTGGAACTGGTGGTAGATTTTGTTCCACTGTCGGTGGTGCAAGATGTTCTTGAGAAAGCCCTTCAAATCCAGGTGGTGGCATGACCGGTCCGCAGTTAGCTGCTTCAGGTAGTGGAGATATTCTGAGTTACTCATGTTCAGAATCTCCTGGTAGATGTCCGGCTGAACAACCGGTGAAAATTTCAGAAAAGGGGATTAAGACCCTTTAGACTTCTCCGATTCGGCTAAGCCTTGACACTGTGGTGTTAGGCTTTTCTTGGCTTCTCCTTCTACAGCATAAATAAAACCTGGTTCTTGTGGCGGTGAGACAGGTGCACATTGATCAAAGTTTTGAAGGCTTTCCTCTTCAGATACAATGAGAGGATCATTTGCAATTATCCCCAATGAGATATCCTCCAGCTTCTGTCCGTCTGGCTCGTAGCTTTTGGAGCCGTACTTGCTCCCAGATTCTCTTGGATGTCCTCCTTTCTCCATTTTTCTTATCCTTAGACACCATGGTTCTCCTGCAAAATAAAAACAAATTTCTGCACGGTTGTGGTTTGGATTACTCTTGTCAATATATAGGCTCAAGAACAGCTGAAGACTTCTAGAGTTGGCTTCAAGGATTATGGTCGACAGTTGGGTTCTGAGCGGGTATGATTGACGTCCATTAAATTTGGATGAAATGTCATTGGCTGAGGAGGGCGGTGCTAGGGAGAGGATTAGACATGTAACTACTGGGGTTTGAGTCGATGATATTGCAGCTGCGGTTCTTGAAGAGGAAAGTCGGCGCAAAAAACAAAGAAGACAAAGTTGGAATTTCACAACAAATTCTAGGCGTTGACAGTGATGAGAGGAAGATCAATGGAGCCTGGCTCTAGTGGGAGTCACAACCGAGGTAGATCAAAGTCAAGGGGTAAGAAGAATGTTAAGTGTTTTCACTGTAGCAAAAAGGGGCACTACAAGAGTGAGTGTTGGCAGCTCAAGAAGGATGAGACCAAAGGCAAAAATCCCGAGACATCAAATGCTCAGGGATGTGTTGTGAGTACATCGGATGAATGCGAAGTTTTATTTGGTGAAGCAGCAACGATTATTGAAGGCAGGAAAAGTCTAGCTGATGTCTGGCTAATGGACTCAGGAGCAACGTGGCATATGACATCACGGAAAGAATGGTTTCATGAATATGAACCTGTCTCTGGAGGATCTGTGTACATGGGAGATGACCATGCCTTAGAGATTGCTGGCTTAGGTACTATTAAACTAAATCTCAAGAATAATCAGAGGTGTCCATTCATAATCTTCTCACTCTAAACACCTTACGTATATAGGGTACCTAAGAGACTGTGAGGCATTTAATGCCCTTGTCTGCTAATGATAACCCTCTTTCTCTTTCCTAGTAACACCTTAATCAAAAGACACCTCCACCCCTTAAACTTCCACCCATAATTAATCCCACAAAAATCTGACCCTCTCTCACAAAATCAGATCTCCTCTCATAAATTCTAATCGACACCCTCTCTCTCGAAGATCTCAATCGTCACCCTTAATTACCATGCCATAAAATCTGAGTAAATCTCATCTCAAACCCCAGTAGTTACATGTCTAATCCTCTCCTAGCACCGCCTCCTTAGCCCAATGACCTTTCATCCATAATTTAATGGACGTCAATCTTACCCGCTCAGAACCCAACTGTCGACCATAATCCTTGAAGCCAACTCTAGAAGTCCTCAGCCGTTCTCGAACTTATATATTGGCAAGAGTAATCCAAACCACAACCGTGCAGAAGTTTACTTTTATTTTGCAGGGAGAACCGTGGTGTGTCTTAGGATAAGAAAAATGGAGAAAAGAGGGCATCCAAGAGAATCTGGGAGCAAGTACGGCTCCAAAAGCTGCAGGCCAGACGGATGGAAGCTGGATGACATCTCATTGGGGATACTCGCAATGATCCTCTCATTGTATCTGAAGAGGAAAGCCTTCAAACTTTGATCAATGTGCACCTGTCTCACCGCCACTAGAACCAGGTTTTAATTATGCTGAAGAAGGAGAAGCCAAGAAAAGCCTAACACCACAGTGTCAAGGCTTAGCCAAATCGGAGAAGTCTAAAGGGTATGAATCCCCTTTTCTGAAGTTTTCACCGGTTGTCCAGCCGGACATTCTACCAGGAGATTCCGAACATGAGTAATTCAGAATACCTCCACTACCTAAAGCAGTGACTTTCGGACCGGTCATGCCACCACCTAGATTTGAAGGGCTTTCTCAAGAACATCTTGCACCACCTGTTCAAAATGATGCACCACCGACAGTGGAACAAGATCTACCACCAGTTCCACCGGGACTTGTTCTTCAACATACTCCACCACCGGTGAATCCTCGTATGCGTCCACCTGTGGACTATACAAGGTTATTCAATGCAACGTACTCGTCCTCAAGCTCAAACATGCATAGTGAAGACTCAGGACCAGGGTACTGCCCATCTCCTCCACACACTGACTCGGACAACAATGAAGATGAATGTTGTTCCTCAAATCGCAGTTGAAGTGGTTGTAATGCTAGGAATGTCTCTGTGACCGTTTTTGTACTCCTGACTAAAGGAGTAATAAATAAAAAGTGGCTTGTTGTTGTTTCTGGAACAAATCGTGATTCCTACCCCTTTAAAAAAACCATAAAATGAACAAACTTCCTCATCACGTCATATGGTCAAAAGTCAAAAAAATTGGACCCTACAAGGGATGCAATAAGGGACCAAATTGATGGTGAAATTAGACCATCAATTGGGGGAATGTTTGTATGAAGCTCAAGTGCACGATAACAACCCTATGATGACACATCAAAACAGCTCTCTGGAAGCCAATTTAAATACAGAGATTTTTTCAAGAACATAGGTTATTGAAGAAGAAATTGGAAATCAACTTCAAGAAGCCGAATCACCAGAAGAAAACTTGCAGCTCATTGAAAATCCAGTTCTTGGTGATTCAAGAAGGAATTGTTCAAAAGTCTACACTCTCTGAACATGAAAGGTAGCAGAAGTCGCGAAGAAGATGAAGATGATCTGTTGATATCATTGTTTGCAAAAGTCACAGAATCAAGTGATGTTTGTGTGTCAAAAGATTGGGAAACACTCTAACCGAGCAAGGACATCTCTTTTGCAACATTATGAGGACACACGAAACCATTTGAAGGAGCTATTGGAATATCAAAACACTTTGCAGACAAAGATTGACAGAGCCGAAAGACATTTGAAGGGAGATCTCACCGAAGGATTATTGGAGATAATCAAACTTATGAAGAAGGAACGAGATGCTACCGAGAAGATCAACAATGAAAGACACTTGAGACAAATAAAGGCCATACAAGATCAAGAGACAAGGATAAATCACTTTGAGGTGGAATTATCCTCTCTAGCTAAAAATGTCTGTTTTACCGGATGTTTCTCTCAAAACACATGATGTGTTAAACTTGTTAAAGCCAATCAAGAACAAGATTCCAAATCCCTTGGCTTTTTGGTTGATAATGCCATAAGCGGGGAAGAAATGCTCATCATCTGGCTTTACAACAACAAGAATTCATCCTTGGAAGTCAACCACAACAGCCAGTTTTGACCGCCGCACCAACAAAAGGCCGTGGCCGAGGACGTGGTCAACAACCCAAGTTGGTTTCGATCAGTTTGCAAATCCGAGTCTTGGATCAAGCTCATCGAAAGTTGCTGAATCTCGAGGATGGTTCGAATGCTCAAAGGAACCGTAGGAAAACCATTTTGAAGCAAGAAGATATATACTTAGGAGACTCTAGTTTTAAAACCAGGAATAGACTCGACAAATAGGGATAAGCACGTTCAATAGTTATAAACAAGCATATAAAGACTTTTGAATACATATTATTTGATCTATTTCTAGCATATCCATCATATTGCATGTGATATATCTCTCTGTTTTTACATAACACTTTATTGTTGAATTATTCCGCTGTGCATCCAAGTTGAATATCTTGTTATTTACTTGTTATTTAGAGTTGAAATTACCAAAGTGTTATTTATTTGAAAAAGTTTAAACAGTCTATTCAAACCCCCCCCCCCTCTAGACTTTTCACCCCTATCGGACTAATAGTAGCGGGCATGAAACCCCCGCCACTCACCCTTGCAACCAAGGACGGAGCCAGAAAACTTGAGTTGGGGGGCTGGAGTAGTAGAGAAAATTTTACAATGTTAGCCGACATTATAATTAATCGTACCATATTATTATATATATACTATACATTATTGTGATTATTATTGATAATAATTTCTAATTATATTATGTGTAATACATTATGAAATACATAATTATATGAATACGATCGACACATGTGTCGATCAATACATTAAATTTATAAATTTTTCACATAACACAAAATATAATAATACAATAGCAACAACATTTATTAAATATACTATCTCTTAACATCAAAATAAAAAGTTTTGTCAATTATTTTGTCACCAAATTTTTTCATAATTTAACTGATATTCATTCTACTGATTAGCTGAAATATTTCAAAAATTTGAGAGTTAAAAAGACAAAAATCAAGACGAATTAAACATTCAATATTAATTTTTTGTCAATTTCAAAAGTAATCATTTAAAGTTTTAAACTAGCAAACGTAATCTTAAAAATTAAAATAAAATTAAAACACACAATAAATCACTAATTAATTAATCAACATAACTAATAAAGTCAAAGCATATATCTATGATTTGGAAGATTTTTAAAAATTAAAATGTTACTTGATGCTCTTCATTATTAAAATCTTGATAAAAGAAATAAGATAATAAAGAAAAATTGTGACTTTAATTATTTGATTTATTTCTTTTTTATTTAATGAAAAATAGTGAACTTTAATATATATTTTGAGTTCATTTATATAAACATAATAGATTGTTTTGTTTTAAAAAAAAAAATTAGAGGGGAGCAAAAGTATATTTTATATCTATATTAATATATACATACATATTTGCTAAAAAATTTAGGGTGGGGTAGGGTGGGAGGGGGGTGAGCCAGGGCCCCCTTACCCCATAACATAGCTCTGTCACTGACAGGGAATAGTCTAGGTTTAGTTGTCTGATGATGATAAATATAGATATTACACTTGTAGGATATCAGACGTTATGCCGTGGAACCGTGTTCACCATTCATGGTCTTCTAAAGGAAATAAGAAACTTACATTGTATAAATGTTATAAGGTTAGGCCCACAATATTAGTATTCAAGGTCTTAGAATGATTCATCATATATATTATATATATATATATATATATATATATATATATATATATATTTGAGTTCAAATGAGGACCACTATATTATTTGAGGACTGTGCAAACTGGTGTTGTCGTGTGCCATTAGTCTGTATGTCGTGTGTCATAGTTTCTATGTTGTATGCATAGATTTGTTAATTAATAGAACATGGGTTCGAAACCTGATGTTTACATGTATTCTTGTGTATTTGGTAGGATATATCCTGACCGACATGCCTCGCCTTCTCTTGTTCATTGTGCAGGTTTTACAGGTCGGATATTCTTAAAAGAAGACGGTCGGACCCGACCGGTGTCTTTGTCACCCGATTGATGGCCCTTATCTTCCGAAGAGCTAGGGATCTCGAGAAAAAGCACGCGGCAATGTTACACGTTGACAGGCAGGGCTTGCCGGGTGAAGACGCGTGGATGCTACGTGGATTACATGCCGGCCGGCCGGAGCTGTGTCTCCGACCTAGCGGCTATAAATACCCACGGCGGCTACAGTGTGCGGGACTTTTGAAACGATTGATAGATTATCTACAGAGCTGTCTGACCGCAGTCAGTCGGCCCTCGGGTAATAACTTAGTTGTATTAAGGTCTTTCTTGATCATAAAAGACTTTATTTGTTTGACTTGAATTGTATTGAGTTACCTTGACCGCTTATACACGTGCGTGGAATTTAGTACTATCAGTATTAATTGGTACATGATATAATGTTGTGTGTACGCAAAGTTCTCATATAATATTGTGGTACCTTCACGTGAATCAACCATATATATATTAACTATATATACTACATAATAATATATATATATATATATATATATTATATATTTATATAATATATTTATATTAGTATATATATATATTATATATATACTATATATATATATATATATATATATTATATTATATTAGGCGGGTATCAGGTGCGCATGTATTACGGTGCAGTTAATTTTATACGGGCACAGGCAACATCATAGTTCAAAATATGCACCATCAACATATAGGGGGGGGGGGGACAAAATACACCACACAAACAGAGATAAACAGAGCCCTTGCATCGCCAACACACACCCATTATGTGTGGTAAAAACACCTACACTGTTGAGAAATACACCATGGGGGTGTGTGAGTTATATGGTGTATTTTTTGAGTCTGTGGTGTATTTTTTGAGTCATGTGGTGTATTTTAGTGATGTTTTATTACATTTCATTGGGGTGTGTTTTTATTACATTGTATTGGTACTACATATTTGTTAACACTGTTGGTGTATTCGAATTGAACGCAACGTCGCACGTGATAAGACCCGCCAGCATATGAAGCGTCTTTTATTATATTATAGTTATATATATATATAATATATTATATATATTATATATATACTATATATATATATATATACTATATTATATATAAAAGAACTAGAAAAGATAACCTTCAAAATACCTTGCTGGTGAAACAATATTCGATAATATAATATTATACGGGGGTGTCACCACATA